>PVKU01007290.1:0-89983 GCA_004027475.1 Anoura caudifer
GTGGTGTGGGCAGATGTGCTCATAAATCACCCATCATGAAATGGGCAAACAAGTTAAAAGAATCTTCAAAAAAAATTCACAGAAGCTGAATGCAGCCTCTCACAACAACACCAGCTGGTACGCTGATACAGATGGGTTCCTTAAATACCCATCTAGTGAGGGAAGCCTGTACTACAAGGGGCCCACCTTCTAGAAGATAATTCTGTTTTCTTGGGTCCCCCTCATATTTAAGATGGCTTTCCCTCTCCCAAAATTATATTAATTTTTACCTGTAAATTTCTTCATCACTTTTGTGGCTTCATATATGATATTTATATTTGAAGTAAGTTAAATTTTTATGGGGTATGCATTAGGAATTAATTGTTTTACCAAAAATATCAATCATTTTTAATAATATTAATTATCAAATAATTAATCTCTTATCTATTATTTAAAATATGATCTTATGTACTAAATTCTTGTACATGTGCTTGTTTCTGGACTTTCTTTTCCTTTGTTCTGCTTGTCTGTTCTGGTGCTCCTGCCACACTATTTTGGTTACTGTAGGTTTGTCATGCATGTTAGAATCAGCTAGAACAAGGAGCCCTCTATCATGCCTTTGTTATAGAATATTTCTGCATAGTTTTACTTGTTTACTCTTCCATATGAACTACAGAATCATTTCGTGAAGTTCACATATACACATAAACATATACCATTAAAAGTGGTGTGGAAATGCATTAAAATTGTAGGTTAATTGGAAGTGACTAACATCTTAACAATATTGACTCATACCAGCCTACAACCTGATAAGGCATATATTCATGTGTTTTAAGTATCATTTCAGACCATATTATTGACTCATGGAGTGTGAAAAACCTGCCAAGGATCTGTAGACCAGGCGCACTGAATTTACTTACATGCCCAGATAACTTTCTTCAAATACATAATTTAGGTTCAGAAGTTGAAAGCATTGTATTGACGTAGGAAGCTAACCTTGTTATTCACCCTAAAAAGCATAAGGGTACTGATCTTGCCAAATATTCCAGGAAAAGCCATTCTTTGTCTTTTAATTTAGGGTATAAAAGTTATAGAAAAAACAATGGTATTAATTCTTTCCCCTTTCCTCTCTCATATACATGTCATCCACCTTCCAAAAAAGACCTCTGCAGTCACATTAAGCAGCGATAGAGAAGGATAAAGGTGACAGCATTCCAAATGAGAAGTCTCAGTAATTCTCTGACAAGCCTCGGGGTGCCTGCCTTGGATCCAAGACCAGGGTGTGCCATTATGCACTCTATAATGTCATGTAATGTGTCCCTGCAGCAGCTGGAATGAGAAGCATTTATGATAAGGACACAGAACTCCACTGAGAAGCTCCTTGCTTTTGCCGAAATCTACTGCAAGTTTCTTAAATTTGAGGGAGAGGATGAAGTGGCTGCTCTTTGAATTAACCTGCGTGGTTGTTCCGGACTCTAAATGACTATTTAATTTCCCACCAGAAACAGGAACCAGGCTGTACCCCCAATTGAGGGCATGCTGACAAAATGGCCAAGTGTGATCCTTAATTTGTCAATAATGATTTTAGGCCATGACCCTTAATAGGACCCTGTCACTGGTGAGGTGATTTATGCCTCCTGCGATGACATCAGTACCAATAGTGCTGATAAAAGAACACTTATATTGGAGCAAACAGGATGATGAATGGAATCCAGGTCTCCTTAGTCATCTCATTACTGCCTCTCCTTTACTACCAAGCTAATGTAGCGAGTCATCGTGTGCCTGGGGAGCAGTTTGGAGGCTGAATTTAACTGTGAAAGTGAGGGAAATGTACTGTTGCCCTGGATCAGGAGTGGCTGATAGTATACTTTAAATCTGTGTATACAAGAAGAGACAATCATGCTGAAAATTGGGATGCTTCTCTGCCACCCAATACTGCATCGTGTTCCCATCTCATTGGATGTCAGTCTCCTCCCTCCATGTTTCAAAATGTAACTCCCTAAAATTACAGTGTCTTTATTTTCACAACCTTGAGGGACTTCTTGAATATGTCCATTCTCCCCTCTCCTTCCATTGTGGATATGGCTGGTCCTTCATGCAAATAGAAACAGACTTTCAGAGGTGTGAGAATGGTGCAAAGAGGCCCCTTATAGATATACCAGTTACAGGGGCTAGAAGTCAGGAGGATATTCCTTCCACTCCATAAGTCTCCAGCATTGGCTAGCTGTGTGACCTTGGGCAAGTCACTTGGCCTCTCTGGACCTTACTAAATCTATTTTTGGAAAAGGGAGGTTCTAAGAGTATTTCCAGGTTCCCTTCCTGCTCCAAAACATAAGCCCTTTGAAAAGTGTGTGCTATAAGAGCAAGAACACAAACCATTAACCCAATCTTTCTCTGAAAATACCAGTTCTGGGTAATGTCAATGCCAAATAATAAGGAAAGGGCATACCTCCCCATGGACTATTCACAAGATGTATATGTCACCCATAATTTGGCCAGTCCTTGAGTGCAGTGATTCTGCTGTACAAAGGGAAGTAGATGCAGTTTTATTAGTGCAATTTTATTGCCCTCACCAGCTGCACTCTTTTCTCTATAAAAGGTAATTACTTCCAATAGTAACAAGCTAATTGATTGCTAATTAAATCAATTGGCACACTAACCACTGTCAGAAAGTGACAGATTAGCAGGTCATGTGATGGTGTGTTAGTAATGAAAAGTGGACATGGTCTGAGGGTGATTGACACATGAGATGAAAAGTGATTTGGGATCTCTGAGGTGGTCAGAGAGAGGGCAGAGAGAACATGATTGATTCAATGGTGACTGTCGGAGAGGAAATGAGAATTGAATGGAATTCAGTGTCTGCCTGAACCCTCACAACATGACGCTCCAAGTTTTTTCACATGTAAATAAGGGAGATGGAGACTTCTTGCAAATGAAATGCCAAAATAGAAAGGACAAAAAGGGAGTGGTACTGAGAGTGAAAGTGTAAGAGCCTTAAAGGAACAGAGTTTTTTTAATTTATAAATTTGCAAAAATATAAAAATAATAAACATTGTTTATAATTTGCCCTCAAATCTCAGCAACTTGGCTGCCTGTGTGCTTATTATCTTTGAATGCCATTTAGAAGGTGCTTATCTGCCATTAGTATCCGAGAAAGGTGTTCATTGTCTGCATTTGCCTGATGAAGACAATGAATTAGATTGAAATTTTGGGTACTGGAAAAATGCAAATGACTCTACTACAATGTTATAAACTATGTTTCAAAGTGAATGATGACTCATACTACTCATATTTTAATTGCCTGTTTCCTTGTCAAAGCAGGCTCTGAGTTCTGAAGTCATTGTTGAAGTTCTCAGCAGCCCTTCATCAGGGATGGAATGAGAAATCACCCACATTATGCTGTAGTCCAAGGTCAGTGGAGCTCCTCTATCTTTACACCCTAAGATATTTCCTTTGACACCCTACTGAAGTCTGAAATTCTATTGAGTGCCCCTCATCACTTTGGGTTTTGAAGTTTCCTGAGTCCCCTCAGGGAGAATAGAGGAGTACAGACCTGGCGGTGAATGGTGAATCTGACTCCACATTTACAGGCAGTGTGTCCTTAAGGAGTTGCCTCACTTCTCTGAGCCTGTTTCCCATCTGTGAAATGGGTACAATACAACTCACTCCTCAGGGTTGTGGCAAAAACTGAGATAATTCAGGTAAAATACCCATAACACAGAGTGCTTGAGAAATGAGAGTTAATCACATGAACACTATCACTAGACCAGAAAATTCAACATAGACCCTGCTGCAGCCTGGTGTAGAGGACCAGATTCTGAAGCCAGAAAGAAGAGTATGAACAGAAATTCTGAAATTTTACCCTTCTTGGAAATTCACCTAATTTCTAACATCTCCAGTTTTATCACTTGTAAATGGAGCAAAAATACCTATATTATGTCTAGGGCTATTTGAGGATTAAATAGTTAAAGCATGTGGAATTTCTAACACAGATACTAATTAGTTCCTTCTTCTACACATTAAGACTTCTAGCGCTGGCCAGGTGGCTCAGTTGGTTGGAGTGTCGTCCTGTACACCACAAAAGGTTGTGGGTTTGATTCCTGGTCAGAGTACACACCTAAGTTGTGGGTCCAATCCCTTTTGGGGGCATGTACGGGAGGTAACTAATCAATGTTTTTCTCTCACTCTAAAAATACCCTTGGGTAAGGATTAAAAGAAATTTAAATAAAAGAAGACTTTTAAAAATAGGCAAAATTTCCCCAGTAGTTAGTTCTTAAAGGCAGTGACTGTGAGAAGCAGAGCATGGCTGCAATGAGTGCTGGAGGCCTGGGAAGACTCTGGCTCTTTAACCCTCAGCAGGTGTCTGAAATGTACACTTATACCATTTTAAATACTAATGGACACCCTGGGCATGATTTCAGTAACAAGTTGGTGGGGTGCTGGTCCTATAATATATCAGTCCTATCGCAGGATCTCAATGTGTCCCCATCAGGCCAGGACCTACTGATTCCATCTTGTTCCAATAGTGATCCTCATGACCTGGCCCCATGGCTTTGCTGCTGACATGGAGTTCTCAGACATAAGGCTACCGAGAGGCAGAGAGAGAGAAATGTGCAGTGTTTCTTCCTCCAAGAGGTAATCTCTGTCACATTCACAGCAAGCCTACAGCTCTTCTGGAAGCAGTGTAAAACTAATCTTTTTGAGGCCAAATATTTCTCAGAGCATAGCTGTCCTGATTGTTTTAAGACCTCCCTGAAACAGAACCCTGTGTCCTCACCCCTCAGGAGCATGTGCACACACATGTACATACTCATACACTTCCTGGTTTGGTTCTGCTAAAAAGAACCCTGCTCCTCCCTAAAGGAGAGTAGTATCACAGTAGAGAGACAGTCTGTCAGTCCACAGGGACTGGTCATGTTGGTTAAAACTTTTTTGGGTGACTCAAGGACTTTTAAGGGTAGAAGACACAAATTCCCACATTGCCCATGAGGGCTTGGCCTAGTGTTTTCAACCTTGGCTGCACATGGGAATCACCTTTGAAGTTTGAAAAGGACAAAAGACCTTGGTCCTACTCTTGAGATCCTGGTTTAAGCATCTGGGTGCAACATGGGCATTGGGATTTCTTAAAGCCTAGGGCAATTTTATGAAAGACAAAGTAAAGAATAATGGCTTGGTTATGACTTGGTTAAACAGTGTGTGGCAAGGGAGCACACAGGAAAGGATTTTCTGCCACACAAAGTGCTCTCCATCTGCCCCTGGGTTTTTGAAATTCTGACATCTGAGGCCACCGTCTATTACACCATGGTACCAGGATTAGGCTGCAAATCAACCTATGAGAGGGAGGGAGGTTATTTATAGTGGGTACCCTATGGACTTTTCTGGAGATCACCCTTAATGAAAATGAGAAGTAAGCTTAGGCCACTGGCTTGTTACAGAGAGAAACCATTGTGTAGAGGGTGCTAAAGAGACTCCATGAAAGGCTGAGATCCACACCTTGCTGCAGGCCATGGACCAGTGTTTGGGGATGTGGGACTGTTCTCATTCCCTCCCTCTTTTACCCCCCAAGTCACGACACTCCCACAGTTACCATGGACAGAGCACACATCCTTTCTCACGGATCCCTCTACCTTATGGTGTGCAGGCCCTTGTAGAAATGGTCCTCTGGTGAACTCCAGATATTCAGAAGCTTGGGTAGCTCACATTTCAATAATTAAGGGCTGTGGTAACTTCTGCAGGTGACTTATCATGTTTACAAAAGCAAGAGAGTTTTTAAGAAAATTTCATAATTTTCTCCGGAAAGCATAAGGAAGCTTTATGATTTGAACTCATTTCCTACCTTGACAGGAAGAAGTCAAGCAACAGCAGGGAGTGGGCAATTTTCTCCCAGTCCAGGGTCACCCAGGAAAGTCACCATCTTTTAACACCATCTGCTTGTGTGCCTGCAAAACCTGTCCTGTCACCCAGGCTTCTGTTTGTTCATAGAACCATTGTTCTTTCAGACCTAATTATTCTTCTTGGCAGATGGAGCAAACTAAATAATCAGAGGCTGTGTGGTATAATGGTTAATGACACAGACTATGGAACCACATTGCTGTGGTTCAAAGCCTGGCTCTGTCATTGTCTAGTCATGTGACAGTAAACAAGTTATTTAAGCTCTCTGTGCATATTTCTTCATCTGTAAAGTGGGGATTATTACATGTATATACTCCATAGGGTTGTGGTGAGAATTAAATAAGCTAATATATTCAAGAGTGTAAACCATTATTATAAGAATGTAAAGAACATCAGGCAGAGGATATTTAGAAGGGACATTCTAAATATAGAAGACCTTTCCTTATTTTAAGTAGCTAGAGGAGATTATTCCTAGAAAATACTGGAAGAAAAACCTTCCTTAAAATTATCAGTTGCTATTGTTGTTAAAATGTCTGAATATATTTTCTATTTAATTATTTGTTATTTGATTCAAGCAAGAATCTAATTTTACTTTGGACCACATGGAAAAGAAAGGAATGTTACAGAGAAGACAAATAGACCAGCTTGACAAAAGATTATAACATGCCCAAGACAATCTTCCAATTACATTCGAATAAGTGGCTCATCAATAGCTGTAATGGTGAAGATAATCATTACAGAGATACTCTAGACATTTTGTTAAATACCCTGCTTAATGCTTCTAACAGCCTACCAGTTCAGTGTTGCAGACACATATCAGACAGAGGCTCCTAGAGATTATCTAACTTGTTCCAAATCACATGGTTAGAAAGTAATAAAGGTGAAATTCAGTTTCAGGTATGGGTAACTTGATTGTATAGATCATTAGAGAAAATAATATTCAGAACCAAGCTGAATATTATTTATAGTTCCTCACATATCATTATGCCTATGATAGTCATATAACCAACTGTATCAGTCAGAGTTCAGAGAAACAGAACCAGTAAGAGATATATGAAATTTGTTGCAAGGAATTGGCTTACCTGATTGAGAGGGCTTATAAGTTTGAGATTAACCAGGTAGGCCATCAGGAAGGGCAAGCTGGTCCTCTCAGGCATGAGATGAAGTTACTCTCGACAGGTGACATTTCTTCCTCCTTATAAAAACCTCAGTCCCACTCTTACAGTCTTTCAACTGATGGAACCATGCTGCATTCAAATTATCTGGGATTATCTCCCTTACTTAAAGTCAACTGATAAAGAACTTTAATTATATCTACAAAATATCTTCACAGCAATGCCTAGCTTAGTATTTCATTGAATAGCTAGGAACTATAGCCTAACAAATTGACAGATAAAACTGATCATCATAGCCCATCCCTTGTCAAGTTGGCATTCATACAGATCTTAAACCTTACTTATTTTCCAAAGCAAAGGCAACAATGAAGTCACACTTACACCTAAAATACTAAAATTATTCTGCATACAACCAAAAACATGCTAACCCTTTCCTGAGAAGAGCATTCAAAACCTTGGTTAATGTTCAATCTTCTCCTTTGAGATCTTGTCCCTATAGACTAAATTATGACATAGGATTAGAAAGTTGATATACCACTGAGGTAGGACAGTCAGGGTGTATTTCTGGACTTGCCAGCTGAAAGCAAACTATGCTGGGTGGTTTTTGCTAACAGGTTTTAAGAAAAAAGTACTTGCCAGATAAATAGCTACATGCAAAACGCCAGGGGATGGGTCAATCTGTGCCAATGATAAAGCTACATCTGGAACGGCAGTTGTTAATTGCAGTAACTGTCAGATTAAGTTTATGATAATCCATTGTCATTCTCCAATATCCATATGTTTTCTACATAAGCCAAATAGGAGTAGTGAATGAGAATGTGGTGTAAATCACCACCCCTGTATCTTTTAAGTCATTGACAGTGACAATAATCTCTGCAATTCTTCCAGGAATACAGTATTTCTTTACCACTTTTTTGTAGGTAGATGTGGCTTCTACCTACAGTTCTAGTTGCTTCTACTTAGTTTTTCCTACCATAAAAACCACTGGTCAGGGACCCAGTTTGGCAATTCTGCCATTTAGTTCTGAGATTCCAAACATATCTAATTTGATAGGCACTCCAAGTCTGGGGAAATAACCACAGGATGGATTCAGGGACCTACTGGGCCGACTCTAAAATGGACCTGAGATAAATCTCTATTTATCACCTGACCTTTATATAAGGCTCAATACTGACTAGTGAACCACAGTGACATTTTGAGTATCCAGGAATTAGTGTCAGTCAGAGCCAGTGTCCTTTAGTCTCCAAAAGGTCTGATTATTTTTCTTTCCCCTGCATACATTCATCCTGGTAATATGGCCATAGATCCCTTTGGAGTAGGCTGGGAGAAAAGCTAGCATTACACATTTTTGGTAGTATACTTGTATCCTTCCTCAAGGGGATCACATGTTTACTTTTTTCAAGGGATTCTGGGTCTGTAAACTGATTCAAGTCTGGGAATTGATTGAAGTGTTGTGAATCTGTATTTTGATATTTTGAGTTAAACTTCTGTTTATATACAACTTTTTTTAAACTTTTTTTGTTGTTATTCAAGTACAGTTGTCTCCATTTCCACCCCTACTCCCCCCAGCCATCCCCACTTCCCACCCTTGAAACTAGCCCCCTTTGGTTTTGTCCATATGTCCTTTATAGATGTTCCTGAAAACCCTTCCCCCCTCCCCCCTCCATTATCCCCTCCCACCTCCCCTCTGGTTACTGTCAATTTGTTCTTAATTTCAATGTCTCTGGTTATATTTTGCTTGCTTGTTTGTTTTGTTTGTTCCAGTTAAAGGTGAGATCATATGGCATTTGTCTTTCACCACCTGGCTTATTTCTCATAGCATAATGTTCTCCAGTTCCATCCATGTTGCCTCAAAGGGTAGGAGCTCCCTCTTTCTTTCTTTCTGTTGCATAGTATTCCATCACATAAATGTACCATAGTTTTTTGATCCATTCATTTACTGATGGGCACTTAGGTTGCTTCCAGCACTTGGCTATTGCAAATTATGGTGCTATAAACATTGGGGTGCATAGGTTCTTTTGGATTGGTGTTTCAGGATTCTTAGGGTATAATCCCAGCGGTGAAATTTCTGGGTGAAAAGGCAGTTCCATTTTTAGTTTTCTGAAGAAATTCCATACTGTTTTCCACAGTGTCTGTACCAGTCTGAATTCCCACCAACAGTGCAGTAAGGTTCCCTTTCACCACATCCTCTCCAAGACTTGTTATTTGTTGATTTGTTTATGATGGACAACTCTTCTACTTATATTCATCAAGTAAAACTTTTATAGACTGCCTACCTATTTCTTTTCTGAGAGAAGATCAATACCACAAGTCTCTACAAGTGACACTAATCTGATTACTACTTTGACTCTGTTGTTCACTACAGTAACCACACCCACCTTGTCCTTAAAGTGCTCCCACTTGGCCTCTGCCACTCTGGGATACAATGATCTTCATTGCACTTAAACATCCCAATTCAATGGTGGCAAGTCTCACTGTATTTCTGGCTTAAGAGAAGAGCAACCACACAGCTAGCTCTTCAAGGATGCTGGGGATCCCCTCACATAGTTACTTAAGTCATGGTGAAAGTTGTATCCTGAAAGGTGAACCCTTTCAAGGTGGGTGATCTTTCATGATAAATCCACTCTACCATTCCACTCTCCCTAAGCCTGCCTCTACAGTATATAAAGACTTCTCTAGCACTACAGTTCATTAAACATAGGCCAATTTTGTCCATATTTCAGCTAACCAAATATATTTTTAGAGCCCTTAAACTTAGACATATATGGGTACCAACTATTCCTGCCTTGAAGAACTTCCAGAATGATAATAATTAAGAGTCAAATAAAAATACTTCAAAACTATCATATTTATTGTTAGAGTCAATGTCTTCCCCAAATTATTGTACATTTTGAGGACATTGACTTTTTTTTCCACCTTTTGTTCTGCCTTCCTTTTCCTCCTGAACTCCCCATCTTTCCTTCTGTGGATGTCTTTCCATTTTGCTCCACCCTGAGTTAACCTGAATGTGGAACATAGCTCCTCTCTTTGTTTCCTCAAATATGTTCTACATAAGAGAGTAGTGTGCAACTGGCTTAAGGGAATGGAGAGAGGCTATTTATAAGTCAAAACTGAATCTTTGGATTTAATGTTAAAGTCCTGAGACTTTCCTACCTTAGGGACCTGATTCTTGGAGTTTCTTCATCTCATGTCCTGGGTTGTTCCCACAGGGTCAGGCCTTTTCTGTCCTGTCTCCTTCCTGCATGCACCTCTTCTTCTTTTACCTCCTTAGTTTCAGGCACCCTTACTGCCCTCACTCTTAGGCTGTCCAAGCATCTGCAAATGTTCTCACTCCATTATGCATGCCAACTTCATATGTTCTTTTTTCTTCCTTTATTTGTTCCTAACCAAATTTTCCCTCAAAAGAAATTTCGACAAAAGCTTTTAACAATCTAATTATATAGTTTTTCCAGCCCTGTTTAGGGTTTAGTCTTTCATGAATGTCTTTTCATTTCTATCATTTTAATTGTTCTTTGCAATCATCTTTTCAGGCTAATAGAGTAGATAAAATTATCACCAGTTTACATATGAAAAGGCTGAGGCTGGAAGATATGCTGTGATTAGTATATGATCACCCAGCAAGTAACAATCCAAGAAACAGATTCAAAGCTGATCAAGAACCTGTGACATCATCGTATGCAGCCTCCTATTAGACATGGGAATCTGTTTTCCCATAGGAACTTTCAGTATCCCTGAAAGTTCCAAGAATGTTTACCTGGTATTTTTTTAATAGAGAAAAAATAAAGCTGCACCATTTACTTGTTAATTGTCTCATTTCAGACTATATGAGTCATTGTTTGGTGATCATCTTTGGCAAAGAATGGCCTTGGTGCCTGGGGCTTCCCTAAGTAGTGCCTCTGTCATACTTAGATGGGGACTACCGTTTATACCTCCTGCCTTTCTGAAGTGGGTGTGAAAAATAAGCTTCCTTTTGAACTTGCTTGGCTTTTCAAAGGGGTGGGAGCAGAGACAGTCTGTCTTGACTCTGGCTGATTACCTGCCAGCTCTTAAATCTAACCAACTTTCACAGGTTTGATGATATATGCACCTGACTTTCAATTTTCAATTTGCCTATTTGCCTTACCTTTACCACCATCACCAAAACTAGCTGATACTCTACAATTTTGGATATTGGGTTGTCTGTGTTTGGCTTCACACTGGAGCTAGGGTTAGCCAGAAGGTCAAACTGAGAAAGATATCAAGAGCACTATTGAGAGGATACATTAGTCTGGGGCATAAAGGCTGTTGGAAGTACACCAAAAAGTAAGGCCATAATCAGGAGATCATAACAGTCTCCAGGGAGAGTGGAAGGCTTGCAGATCAAGCAGGAAGAGTGAGAATTTCAGAAAAGGAGATGCAGGTTGGTGGTTTGATGAATGCATTGTACCAGTGTGAGTGCTTATGCATGAACTCCACAGATGGGGGCTAAAGTGAGCATCCTTTTAATTAGGTTCCCAAACCTGCCAGGGTATGGGTTTAGGTTCCCAGACCTGCCAGGGCAAGGTTAAAAACTAAACGGACTGGGTCTTTTGATTTGCCAGCATGGCTCCCCTCCTTTCTGTTCTCCTATACTACACTCTAGTATTCTTCCAAGTTACAGCTTCTTGTCTTGATCCATATGACAATGTCCAATGCCCTTGTCTCTTGGACCTTTCTTCATTAAACTCTCCATTCCTGTGCCTTCACCTGATAACAGAGAAAGATCAAACACTGTTTAGCCCAACTGTAATCCACTAGTGAGCCCCCAAAAGACTGACTTGTTTACTAATGCCTTTGATTTTTAGTAAAAAGAAGGTGAAAGAATGAACCCAGTGTTTCTTTTCTCTCTTGCCCTTATTCTGAGCTTCCTGTAAAAATGACATCTGTTCTCTGACCACCATGGCTCATTTGGTTGAGCATCAACTCTCAAAGTGAAAGTTCACAGGTTAATTCCAGGTAAGGTCACATGTTTGGGTTGCAGGCTGGTCCCAATTTGAGGACCTGTGCAACCAATTGCTGTTTCACACATCAATCTTTCTCTCCCTCTCTCCCTCTGTTCTCCTCTCTTCCCCTGTCTCCAAAACTAAATAAATAGAAAGCATTAAAATTTATAAATAAATTAATAAAGTCCTTAAGCTTACTAGCATCTTTTAGTCACCCTAAGGCCATAGATGCTTCCTGGGCCTCCTTCATGCACTTCCTTGGCCTGTACATACTAGTCCACTGCCTTGCATGGCTCCATTCTCTCATGCATCGTACTTTGTTGTTGTTGTTATGTTTCTCAACCTAAGTTGGATCTTTTAACATCAAGGACAGCAGCCAAGTGTCAAATTTGGCCTTTCCCAAGTCTTGCTTACAAAAGGCCCGGCAATCCCCTGAAGTGACTGGCAATGCTGTATTTGGGCCAAATACAGAAGGCAGCTGCAGATGGTGCTAGGGAGAGACAGTGTGTGGAAGGCACCTCCTGCCAATCCTGGACACCTAGGCCCCTCCAGACCACCAGATTCTTGGCTTCTAGTCAAGACCCCAGCCTTACCCCATGAAGGCCATGTGGGACTGCATCCAGATACCTTAGGAGACTGTCTGGCAACCTGTTCCCCCAGCATGAGATGACTCCCTTTCTTGGCCTTGGAGCCAGCCAGAACTGGGGGGAAAAATGCCTGACAGAATTAAAGTCTAAAAGCCTGTCTGTATCTTTACAGCCTTCAGGAGAATGCCATTTTCTTGAGTTTTTTAGGCAAAGCTTTCTGTTCTTAAGCCCAGCTTCTAACATGAACTTTGTGGACCTTGGGTCTGTTCTCTTACTCTCTGAAACTCTCTCACAGTCCTCTGGGAAACATGTTTGTGGCTTTAATCTGTGGCTCATCTAGTACCCTTTTCTTCTGAGGAAAACACCTCAAAATTCCTTCATCCATTCTTAGCTCAGTCCATGTAGATCTGGTGAGGATACTGACTCCAGGTAGGTAGAGCATAACCCTTGACTGGAGAGCCAGCACTTTGCAACTCTTCCAGCCATAAGGACTGGTTCAGGGGTGAGCATGTGACCCAGGCCTAACCAATCAGTGTAATTGCATCACCTTGTCCCAGTTATTATTTCAGTTTTGAACACGAGACTCAAATTATTCCAAATAGAGAGCATCTTGCAGCAACTGGGAAAAATCTTCAGTTTCTAACTGGATTTGCACCTGGAAAAAAATAGGACTAGAGCTGTTGGCACCATTTGCCACTACATGGAGCATAAGAATAAAACCAATATGGTGATTAAAGACAAAGATTGTGATTGAGTACTCATGATATCATTTCAGTTGTGGGATCACATGTTACATAAAAATTATTATTATTATTCTACTTTTTATGCAATTAGAGTTGTTTCCATTTTTCATCCCTTTCCCCTCCCTCACTCAGGCCCCATATCATCATCTGTGTCCATGGGTCATGCATAAATATTCTTTGGTTAAGCCCTTCATCATCTTTCATACAGTCCTCTGCTCACCTATGGACACTGTCAGTCTGTTCTATTTATTTATGCTTCTGTTTCTGTTTTGTTCATTAGTTTATAATGTTCATTAGATTCTACATATAAATGAGATCACATTGTATTTGTCTATCACTGGCTAGCTTATTTTGCTTAGCCTAACATTTACCTGTGGATATTTTCTTGTTGTATATGAAAAATACTTATTTTTTCTTACATAAGCATTTTGATTCGGATTTACAGAGTTTTGACATACCTCTATGTCACTTCAAACTGTAAAACTGATGTATCAAGTCTTGTTTGAAACAAGCTAATAAAATTTTTCTTTGCTACACAGACCAAGATTTTGGCAGCTAAGTTTGGTCAAGAAAGTGAAATTGCTAGATCCAAAGGTATGCAAAATTTCACTTTTAGTAGTTACATAAAAAAAAAAGTGCCTATTCTAGTATTTCACCCACTTTTAATTGGGATATCTGTATTTTGTAATTGAGTCATAGGAGTTCTGTGTATATGTTTGTTACCAGTTCTTCATCAGATATGACTTGCAAATTTCTTCTCAGCTTTCCTTTCACTATCTTAAGGTATCTTTTGATAAACAGACTTTTTAATTTTAATGAAGCCCAATTTATCACTATTTTCCTTTATGGTGTTCCTTTATATGTACAGTTTAGGATATCTTTGCCTATCCCAGCCAAAGTATAAAGATAGTTTCCTGTTATCTTCTAGAAGTGTTATTGTTTTGCTTTTCACATGTAGGTCCACAGTCCATCTGGAATTGATTTGTGTGGGTAGTGTGCTGTAGAGGTAAAGTTCAAGTTTTTCCTTGAAAGATAACTAATTAATCAGGCATCACACATTGAAAGGTTATTTTTCCCCACCTTATTTCAGTGACTTGTGTGATACTATATATGTGAGTCTGATAGTGGATTTTTTGTTCTGTTCCATTGGTTTATTTGCAAGTATTTGTATCAGTTGTACACTGTTTGAACTGCTGCTCATGTCTAAAAGTCTTGATATCTGGCTGTTAAAATCCTTCAACTCTGTTCCATTTTCTTTTACTCTGTCTTGCTATTCTTGGCCTTTTGATTTTCCTTATACATTTCAAAATGGTTTTCCATGTCCACAAAAAACTTGCTGGAAATTTTATTCAGATTGCCTTGAATCAGGATTAGTCTTTCAATCCATATGCATGATATTGCCTCCATTTATTGAGTTCTCTTTAATTTCTCTCAGTACTGTCATGTACTTTTTGTATAGAAGTCTTAATATAATTTAGGTTAAATTTATTCTTAGGTATTTGATGGATTTAAAGTTATTATAAATGGTTTTTATTTTAAAATTTTAGTTTCTAATAATTTTAGCTGGTATAGGACAACGTAATTTATTTTTCATTGACTCTGTATCCAAAAATATTCTTAAATTCACTTATGAATTCTAATAATTTATTTGTAGATGCTTTTGTGTTTTCTATGTATAAAATACATCATCTGCAAATATAGTCAATTTTACTTCTTCTTTTCTAATATTTATTTTACTTATTTTTCTTAAGTTATTAAACTGTTAAGGACCTCTAGTACAATGCTAAATATAAGTAATGATAGAAGACATTCTTAACTTATTCCTGTTCTCAGAGACAAAACTCATTATTTTAACAATATATAAGATGTTTATAAGATGGTACTCTAGTAGATTAATAAAGTTTTCTTCTATTCTTAGTTGGCTGAAAGTTATTTTTTAAATCATGAATAGGTGTTAGATATTAAATGCTCTTTCTTCCTCTGTTGAGGTGATTATGTAATCTATTTTTTTTGTAAAGTGAATTACATTGATTTTTTTAAGTATTAACTCAAATCTACATTCTTGGTAAATTGTCTGTTGGCATACTACTAGATTCAACTGACTAATATTTTCTTGGGATTTTTGCACCTTTATTCATGAGGGATACTTGTCTGTAAATTTCTTTTTATGTAATGTCCTTTTCAGGTTTAGTGTTAGAGTTAATTGGATTTATATAATGAGTCTAGAGAATTGTAAAATTGGTATTATTTCTTTCTTTAATATTTATAGTAATTCAGTAATCTGGGCTGGGAATTTTTATTAGCTGGAGTTTTATATTACAATGAATAGGTACAGGATTATTTAGATTACTCTATTTTTTCTCGTATCCTTCTTGTGTCTATTTAAAAATTGTTACAAAGATTTTTGTCCATTTTATTCTCTAGATTTTCGAATTTATTGGCATAAAGTTGTTTATAATATTCTCTTATAATTTTTAATATCTGTGGACTCTAATGCTATTCATTTTTTTTCATTTCTGATGTTTGTTTTTCTCTCTCATTTTTTATTCATCTTGTTAGGTGTTTGTTAGTTAATCTTCTTAATTTGTCTTTGTTGATGCTCTTCATTGTATGTTTGCTTTAACTTTATTGATTTCTGCTCTTCATTTATTTTCTGTGTTTTAGTTTTCGTACATTCAGATGCTTTATTTATTTACTTTAACCTAAGTAAAATAACAATTTCTTAAAATGATGGTTTTTTAGATCATTGTTAATATATGCATTTAAGGCTACAAATTTTAACACTATTGATCTTTATCCCACAATACTGATGTCATCTTTTAATTAAAACTCACTTCAATATATTTTCTAGTATCTATTGTGATTTGTTTTTTGATCCATGGGATGTTTAGAAGCATATTGCTTCATGTAAGAACAATTAGAGATTGAGCTGAGTTCTGGCCAAGATGCCTCACACAATCAAAAGAAGGATAACAATCAATCTAAAATCAATAAACACCCAGATGTGCCAGAAAATCCCACTGCATGGATCTCTGACAACCCAGGAATTAAAGAAACCAGACCAGTAAGACAGTCAGAGGGAAAGAATCCACAGCAAGGTAGTGGAACCTGTGGGTGGAGCTGGCTGAATGGGGAAAGTGAGACTCAGAGCTGACTGTGGACTGTGGTAAGGGTTGCCAAGGAGGGAGAAACTCCCAGTCTCACACAAGAGTTCGTTGGAAAGTGGGGCTAGAGCTGAGTAGGCAAGCCACATTGTTCCCTTTCTGGCCCCTCCCCCACAGACAGCACCACAGAGCAGCAAGGAGGGTTGCCCCACCCTGGTGAATACCTAAGCCCCCACCCCCTTACAACTTAACAGGTGCACAGAGACAAAGAAATAGGACCCAAATGAAAGAAGAGAGCAAAACTCCAGAAAGAGAGCTAAGCAATGAGGATATAGCCAATCTATCTGAAGTAGAGTTAAAAACCCAGGTAATCAAAATGCTCACAGAACTGATTGAGCCTGATTGCAAAATGAGAGGGCAAATGAAGGATACCCAAAGTGAAATAAAGCAAAATATTCAGGGAACCAGCAGTGGCAGAAAAGAAACCATGATTCAGATCAACAATTTGGAATGAAAGGAAGAAATAAACATCTAACCAGAACAGGATGAAGAAACAAGAATTCAAAAAAAATGAAGAGAGGCTTAGGAATTTCCAGGACAACTTGAAATGTTCCAATATCCAAATTATAGGGGTGCCAGAAGGAGAAGAACAAGAGCAAGAAATTGAAAATTTATTTGAACAAATAATGAAGGAAAATTTCCCCAATCTGGCAAAGGAAATAGACTTCTAGGAAGTCCAGGAAGCCCAGAAACTCCCAAAGAAGTTGGACCCAAAGAGGAACACCCAAGACACATCATCATTAAGTTACCCAAGATTAAATATAAAGAGAAAATCTTAGAAGCAGCAAGGGGAAAGAAGAGAGTTACCTACATAGGACTGCCCATAAGACTATCAGCTGATTTCTCAAAAGAAACCTTGCAGGCAAAAAGGGGCTGAAAAGAAGCATTTGAAGTCATGAAAAGCAAGGACATACATCCAAGATGACTCTATCCAGCAAAGCTTTCATTTAGAATGGAAGGGCAGATAAAGTGCTTCTCAGATAAGGTCAAGTTAAAGGAGTTCATCATCACCAAGCCCTTATTATATGAAATGTTAAAGGGACTTATTTAAGAAATAGAAGAATATCAAAAACTATGAACAATAAAATGACAACAAAGTCACAACTATCAACAAATGAATCTAAAAAAAAAGGAAAAACAATGAAAACAAAACCTAAGCAAACAACTAAAACAGAAACAGAATCAGAGAAATGGATACCACATGGAGAGTTTTCAGTGGGGAGGAGGAGGGGAGGAATGGGGGGAAAAGGTACAGGGAATAAGAAGCATAATTGGTAGGCATAAAATAGATGAGGAGAGTTCAAAAATAGTATAGGAAACAGAGAATTCAAAGACTCTATATGTACAACCCATGGACATGAACTAAGGGTGGGGAATGCTGGAGGATTGGGGGGTGCAGGGTGGAGGGGAGACAAAGGGGGAAAAATTGGAAAAACTGTGATAAAATGATCAATAAAATATACTATAAAAAAGAAGGAACATCTGGAAAATTATGAGTTATCCTTTGTCTCTGATTTATCATTTAGATATACTATCAGAAAACATACTCTGATAGAGTATGTTTACAGTATGATAGAGTATGATTTCAATCCTTTAATATTTGTTGATATTTTCTTTGTGACCCAACATATAGTTAATTTTGGTAAATATTTCACATATACTTAAAAAGTATGTTTATTCTTAAGTTGTAGATGCAGTGTTCTACATGATGTTAGCATTTGTACTGCTTAGTGTTCTCTGAGCTTCCTGGATCTGTGTTTTAGTGTCTGACATTAATTTGGGAAAATTCTCAGTTATTATTGTTTCAAATAATTCTTCTGTTCTTTTCTTTCTTTCTTCTCTGTCTACTGTTATTTCCATTATGTGCATATCACACCTTTTGTATTTGTCCCATGGTCATTAGATCTTCTGTTTTTTTTTCCAGCCTTTATTATTTTTGCTTTTCAATTTTTGAAGTTTTATTAATATATCCTTAATCTCAGAGATTCTTTTCTCAGCCATTTCTAGTCTACTAATAAGACTATCAGAGGCATTCATCACTTCTGGTCTGGCACTTTTTTCCTTAGGATCTCCCTATCTCTGTCTGCTTATTGTACCCATCTTGCACATTGTTTACTTTATCCATTAGAAAACTCTTAGTCATAGTTGTTTTAAAGTCATAGACTGATAATTCCAACATTCCTGCCCTGACTGGTCCATATGCTTGCCCTATGTCTTCAGTTGTATGGTTTGCTCTCTAGTATGCCTTGTAATTTTTTTCTGATAGCCAGACCTGATGTGTTAGGTAAAAGAAACTGCTGTAAATAGGCCTTTAGCTGTGGTGAGGTGTGGGGGAGGGAAAGCTTTCTATAGTCCTGTGACTAAGTCTCAGTCTTTTAGTGAGCCTAGGCCTCTACATTTGTCCATGTAGAGGTTATTTTTCTCAGTTATTTTTCGTTATTTTTCCCCTCTAGGTGGGGCAGGATGGTTAGAATGGGCTGGAGTTGGATATTTCCTTTCTTTCCATTTGGAAGGCTACAGTTGGATATTTCCTTCCTATCCACTCCCCATCCCCACCCACCAGCTCAGTTAGGCTCTGACAATACCCCAGTAGATTAAGCTCTGGTTAACTGGTTTCTCCTAAGAGCAAGTCATGTTAAGAAAAGCAGGGCACTCTGGCATATTTAAAAAATTATTCTTTCTCTCCTCCCCCTGCCAAAAGTAAAAGGGAATTTTTCTTTGATACTTACTGTGAAAACCTGTCAAGCTCCAGGAGGTAATACTCCCAAAACTGTGGACCCCACCCCCTCCCACCATGACTTTGTTCCCAGGAGTTTTTAACTCTGAGTGGTCCACAAGTTACTCTCCAGCAACTTGTGAATTACAGTTCAGGTGTTTCTACCATGGCACTGGTTTCTGTGATAGTTTCTGTTTTTGAGTCTCTGCTATGGTAAGTCTTGACTTCCTCTATTCATATGTCTGTCTACCTGATCTTGGGGGGCAACCTATTTGTCCAATGTTCTACCCTTTCTCACAGATTTAAGAAGAGTTGCTCATTTTTCAGTCTGTTCAGTTTTTCACTTGCTTGTAGGATAGAATATGACTGACATCTAAGCTCCTTATATAAGGAGCCAGAAATTGAAAGTCAACATATTTTTAGATATAATTATTGCTTCTGTATTTTAAACAGTTAGTAGAACCTTATTGATATTTGGTTCTTTTTTTTTTTTGATTTTTCAAGGAGTCATGTTAATGTCTCTAGCTGTGATTGTGGATTTATCTATTTCTCCTTTTAGTCAGGCAGTTTTTAGTTATATGTATTTCAAAGGAATGGAATTGGGTGCACCTTGATTTAGAATTGTATTTCTCCTAGTTGATCTTACCATTTAAAAAAATTATTTATTTCCTTTTTTAGAGAGGGAAAAGGAAGGATAACGAGAGGGAACAAAACATTGATGTGTGAGATATGCGGGAGAAACATCCACCTGTTGCCTCTCATGCACTCCTAACAGGGCCCCTGGACTGCAACCCAGGCATGTGCCCCAACCAGGAATCAAACCAGTGACTAGCTGGTTTCCAGGATGACACCCAACCCATTGAGCCACATCAGTCAAGGCAGTCTTACCTTTTTATCATTGTGAAATCTGCTCTGTGTCTCTACAAATATTTCTTGTATTAAAGTCTACTTTGTTCAATGTAAATATAGCTCCATCTGTTTTTTCTCTTTTTCAAAATTTTATATGCTTCTTTTATTGTATATGCTTTAATAGTCAACTTTTTTATCTTATCACCTTTCATCTTTGTTTTTTTATATTTAAATTTCATATCTTATATGAAGTATATAGTTGTTTTTTAAATCTAGCCCAATAATTTTTGTCTCTTATTTGAAGTGTTTGGTCCATTTACATTTACTGCAACTACTAATATATTAGGTTTTAAATATATCACGCTGCTGCTAGTTTTCTATTTATCCCATTTACTCTTTGCTCATCTGTTCCTCATTTCCTACTTTCTAAAGATTAATGATTTTATATTTTATTCTTTTTCTCATATTTTATACATATTCACATTCATATATATTTTAAAAGTTAGATATACAGGGGTGGGCAAAGGTAGGTTTACAGTTATAAATAACATAATAATAAATTAAAAAAGAGTAATCTCATGTATTCATAACTGTAAGCCTACCTTTGCCCACCCTTGTATATTTTAGAAGTTGGATATATATATATATAAATTTTTTAAGTTACTTTAGATTTTAAAACATGCATCCTTGATTTTAGAATGTACCTTAAATTGGGTCTCTATTCTTCTTGTGCAATGAAAGAACCTTAAAATAATACTTTACTTTATTTATACTGCTCCCATTGAATGTGCTGTCAGTAGTGTGCATTTTAACTGTACATAATTTTTAATCCCCATGATATTTTATCATTAAGTATTTTAAACAGTTAATATTAACTTAGATTTACTCAAATATTTATCTTTTTTGAGGATCATTATTATTTTCTGGGTTAATGTGCTGCCATTTGGGATAATTTTTCTTCTGCCTAAATAAATCCCTTTAGTATTTATTTTCATGGTGATATATTTTCTCTATCTAAAACATGTCCTTTAAAAAAATTTTAAGGCCATTTTTTACTGGACTTAGAATTCTAGGTTAGCAACTATTTTCTCTCAGGACTTTAAAAATGTGATTTCATTGCCTGCCATCTTTTAACATTCATACAAAAAATCATTTTTAAGTTTTATTATGGTTTCTTTGAAAATAGTGTATCCTTTCCATCTGAGTAGCACTTTTATTACAAAAACAAACTTCTTATTTTAAAATATTTTAGATATATAGGAAGATTACACAGATAGCATAGAGACTTCTCAATAACCCCTGCTTTGTTTTCCCTATTAACATTTTACAGAAGCACAGTACATTACAATCAATATAATCAAATAAAGACTATATGTTATTCAGATCTCCTTATTTTTACCTAATGTTATTTTTTATGTTTTAGGCTCTCATTTAGGATAACACATTACATTTAGTTAATCATGTCTCTTGCCTGTAGAAGTTTCTCACATTCTCGTTGTTTTTTTTTAAATTATTTTAATTGTTGTTCTTGTACAGTTATCTGTCTTTTACTCTCATCCCAGCCCACCGATGCAACCCTCCCTACCTCCCTCCCATATCCACCCCCCCTCAGATTTTGTCCATGTGTCTTTCATACTTGTTGCTCCAAACATTTCCCTTTTTCCCCTGAAATTTCCTCCCAACTCCCCTCTGGTGACTGTCAGCCTGTTCTCAATTTCAGTGTCTTTGGTTATGTTACATTTATTTGTTTGTTTTGTTGATTAGGTTCCTGTTAAAGGTGAGATCATATGGTATTTGTCCTTTAACACCTAGTTTATTTCGCTTAGCATAATGCTTTCCAGGTCCATCCATGCTGTCACGAAGGGTAGGAGCTTCTTCTTTCTTTCTGCTGCATAGAATTCCATTGTGTAAATGTACCATAGTTCCTTGATCCATTAATGTACTGATAGGCACCAAGGTTGCTTCCAATGCTTGGCTATTGTAAATTGGGCTGCTATGAACATTGGGGTGCATAGGTTCTTTTGGACTGGTGTTTCAGGGTTTCTAGGATACAATGCTAGCAGTGGAATTGCTGGGTCAAAAGGTAAATCCTTTTTTAGTTTTCTAAGAAAATTCCATACTGCTTTCCATAGTGGTTGTACCAGTCTGCAAGCCCACCAACAGTGCACTAGGGTCCCCTTTTCTCCACAACTTCGCCAACACTTGTTGTTTGTTGCTTTGTTTATGATGGCCATTCTGACTGGTGTGAAGTGGTATCTCATTGTGGTTTTAATTTGCATCTCTCTGATAGCTAGCGATATGGAGCATCTTTTCATGTGTCTCTGGATCCTCTGTATGTCCTCCTTGGAGAAGTGTCTGTTCAAGTCCTTTGCCCATTTTTTTTCTTTGCCCATTTTTTAATTGGGTTGCTTGTCTTCTTAGAGTGCAGTCATGTAAGTTCTTTATATATTTTGGAGATTAAACCCTTGTTTGAGGTATCATTGGCAAATATGTTTTCCCATATGGTTGGTTCTCTTTTAATTTTAATACTGTTTTCTTTAGCCGTGCAGAAGCTTTTTATTTTGATGAGATCCCATTTGTTTATTCTTTCCTTTATGTCCCTTGCTTTAGGGGACATATCAGTGAAAATGTTGCTGCATGAAATATCTGAGATTTTCCTGCCTATGTTCTCCTCTAGTATTTTAATGGTGTCATAGCTTATATTTAAATCTTTTATCCACCTTGAATTTATTTTTAGGTATGGTGTAAGTTGGTGCTCAAGTTTCATTTTTTTGCATGTAGCTGTCCAGTTCTCCCAACAGCACTTGTTGAAGAGGTTATTTTTACTCCATTTTATGTTGCTGCCCTCTTTGTCAAATATTAATTGACCATAAAGACTTGGGTTTATTTCTGGGCTCTCTGTTCTATTCCACTGGTCCATGTGCCTGTTCTTATGCCAGTACCGGGCTGTTTTGATTACAGTAGCCTAGTAATGCAATTTGGTGTCAGATATTGTGATCCCTCCTACTTTGCTCTTCTTTCTCAAAATTGCTGCAGCTATTTGAGGTCATTTATGGTTCCATATAAATTTTCAAAGTGTTTGTTCTATGTCTGTGGAATATGCCATTGGTACTTTAATAGGTATTGCATTGAATCTGTAAATTGCTTTGGGTAGTATGGACATTTTGATGATGTTAATTCTTCCAATCCATGAACACTGTATATGTTTCCATTTGTTTGTGTTTACCTTGATTTCTTTCTTCAGTGTTGTGTAGTTTTCTGCATACAGGTCTTTTACCTCCTTGGTTAGGTTTATTCCTAGGTATTTTATTTTTCTTTTCACTATATCGAATGGGATTCTTTTCTTGATTTCTGCTTCTGCTGTTTCTCTGTTGGTATACAAAAATGCCTTTGATTTCTGTATATTGACTTTGTATCCAGCTGTTTGGCCAAATTCATTTATTAGGTCGAGGAGCTTTTTGACCGAGTCTATAGTATTTTCTATGTACACTATCATGTCATCTGCAAACAGTGATAGTTTTGTTTCCTCCTTTCCAATTTGGATGCCTTTTATTTCCTTTTCTAGTCTAATCTCTATAGCTAAGACTTCTAATACTATATTGAATAGAAGTGGTGAAAGTGGACAACCTTGTCTTGTACCTGATCTTATTGGAAAAGATTTTAGTTTTTGCCTGTTGAGTATGAAGTTGGCTCTAGGTCTCTCATGTATGGCCTTTATTATGTTGAGGAATGCTCCCTCTATTGCTCTTTGCTGAGTGTTTTTATCATAAATGGGTGCTGTACCTTATCAAATGCTTTTTTGCATCTATAGAGATGATCATGTGATTTTTATCTTTGCTTTTGTTTATCTGGTGTATTACCTTTACAGATTTGAGAATGTTAAACCATCCTTGCATCCCTGGGATGAATCCCACTTGGTCATGGTGTATGATCTTTTTAATGTATTGTTGGATGTGGTTTGCCAATATTTTGTTGAGGATTTTAGCGTCTATGTTCATCAGTGATATTGGCCTGAAGTTTTCTTTCTGTGTTGTGTCTTTATCTGTTTTGGGGATTAGGATGATGCTGGCTTCATAAAAAGAGTTTGAGAGTCTTCCATCATTTTGGATTTTTTCAGATAGTCTGTAAAGGATAGGGATTAGCTCTTCCTTAAATGTTTTGTAGAATTCTCCTGTGAAAACATCTGGTCCAGGGCTTTTGCGTGTTGGGAGTTTTTTGATTACTGCTTCAATTTCATCTGCTGTAATTGGCCTGTTCAGGCTTTCTGCTTCTTCTTCATTGAGTTTTGGAAGAGTATATTTTTCTAAAAATTTGTCCATTTCACCTAGGTTTTCACATTTCTTGACATAGAGTTCTTGGTAGTAATTTCTTACAACCCTTTGTATTTCTGTGGTGTCAGATGTAATCTCTTCTCTTTCATTTCTGATTGTGTTTATTTGGGTCCTCTCTCTTTTTTTCTTGATGAGCCTGCTTAAAGGTTTGTCAATTTTGTTTAACTTTTCAAAGAACCAGTTCCTGGATTCATTGATCCTTAGAATTGTGCTTTTAGTCTCTATGTCATTTAATTCTGCTCTGATCTTGGTTATTTCCTTCCTTCTACTTGCTCTGGGCTGTCTTTGTTGTTGTTCCTCTAGTTCTTGTAGGCGTAGGGTTAAATTGTTTGTTTGAGATGTTTCTATCCTTTTTAGGTAGGCCTTTATTGCTATGAACTTCCCTCTGAGGACTGCCTTCACTGTGTCCCATAAGTTTTGGGTTGTTGTGAGTTCATTTTTACTTGTTTCCAGAAACTTTTTCATTTCCTCCGTAATTTCATTCATGACCCATTCATTGTTTAATAACACGCTATTCAATCTCTATGATTTTGAGGGTTTTGGCTTTTCCCCCTTGGGGTTGATTTCTAGTTTCAGTCCCTTGTGGGCTGAGGAAATGCTTGGTATGATTTAAATGTTCTTGAATTTGTTGAGGTTTGTTTGTGTCCTATCCTGTGGTCTATCTTTGAAAGTGTTCTATGTGCATTTGAAAAGAATGTGTATTTAGTTTCTTTGGGATGAAGGGCTCTGCGCATATCATTTAAGTCCATTTCTTCTAGAGTGTTGTTCAATGCCACAATATCTTTGTTGATATTTTATTTAGATCTGTCCATTTTTGACAGTGGGGTGTTATAATCCCTTACTATAATTTTGTTGCTGTCAATATCTTTCTTGAAGTCCTCTAAGATTTTATTTATGTGTTTTGGTGCTCCTATGTTGGGTGCATATATATTTACAATGTTTACATCTTCTTGGTGGATTCTTCCCTTGAGTATTATGAAGTGACCTTCTGGGTCTCTCTTTATGGCCCTTTTTTTTTTGAAGTCTATTTTGTGTCATATGAGTATTGCTACCATGGGTTTTTTTTCCTGTCTGTTTGCTTGGAAAATTTGTTTCCAGCCCTTCACATTCAGTCTGAGTAGGTCTTTTGTCCTGAGGTAGGGCTCTTGTAGGCATCATATGTGTGGGTCATGCTTTCTTATCCATTCAGCATTCTATGCCTTTTGATTGGATCATTTAATCCATTTACATTTAAGGTTATTATTGATAGGTACTTATTTGTTGCCATTTTCATGCCTGTGTTCCTCTCTCTCTCTCTCTTTTCCCTCCTTTCCTTAAAGCAGTCCCTTTAGCATCTCTTGCAGAACTGGTTTGGTAGAGGTGTATTCTTTTGGACTTCTTTTGTCTGGGAAGCTCCTTATTTGGCCTTCTATCTTGATTGAAAGCCTTGCTGGGTAAAGTAGTCTTGGTTGCAGGCCTCTGGTTCTGATTACTTGGAATATTTCTTGCCATTCTCTTCTGGCTTGGAGCATTTCCCTTGAGAAGTTAGCTGCTAACCTAATTGGGGCTCTCTTGTATGTTATTTCCTTTTTCTCCCTTGCTGCCTTTAAGATTCTCTCTTTGTCTTGGAATTTTGCCATTTTAATTATGATGTGTCTTGAATTGGGCCTCTTTGAGTTCCTCTTCATTGGGACTCTGTGTGTTTCCTGGGTTTGTGTGACTTTTTCTCTCATCAAATTAGGGAAGTTTTCCATCATTACTTTTTCAAATAGATTTTCTATGCCTTGCTCTGCTTCTTCTTCTTCTTCTTCTTCTTCTTCTTCTTCTTCTTCTTCTTCTTCTTCTTCTTCTTTCCCTATTATAAGGATATTATTATGTTTCATATTGTCTTGCATTTCTCTTAATCCCTCTTCATTCTTTCTGAGCCTCTTTTCTTTTTCTTGCTCTTTCTGGGTGTTTTTTTCTACTTTGTTCTCCAACTCGCTTATCCAATCTTCTGCTTCATCAATTCTGCTTTTCATTCCTTCTACTGTGTTCTTCAGTTCAGAAATTGTATTCTTCATTTCCTCTTTGCTCTTGTTGATAGTTTCTATTTCCTTTTTCATGTTGATATAGTTTGCAGTGAGTTCATCATAGCTTCCCTGTAGTTTCTGGTAGCTCATTGGGAGCTCATGGAGCTTTCTGACAAGCATTGCTTTGACCTCAATATCTGATAGTTGAGTTGCCTCTGTTTCATTTAGCATTCTTTCTGAGGTTTCCTCCTTTCCTTTCATTTGGGGATTGTTTCTATGTCTTCCCATTGTTTGTGAGACTCTTCTTGTTAGCCTCAGCTTCTTAAATTTATCTGTTCTGGCTCCCTGGGTTTATGGTATGAACTTCTGTAGTAGAATACCTGTGAGATTCAGTGGTGCAGTGTCCTTTGGGTATCCCGTTGATCACAGCTTCCACTGTCTCAGTTGTTGGAATGCCTCCTCTTTGGGTCCAACTCTGGTTTTTTATCTGTTCCAGGGCTTTTGTTGTTGTTGTTGTTTTATTTTTTTTTCCTCACTCGTGGGTATTTAAAAAGAGAAAAGAGGAAGAAAAAAATGAAAAAGGAAGGAAAAAAGAGGAAGGAAGAAGAGATAAAATTGGAAAGAAAGAAAGAAGTAAACAAGAAAGGTAAAGAGAAGCAAAAGGAGTTGAGAGGTAAAAAATACAAAAAAGAAAAATGAACTAACAAACAATCAAACAAAGAAACAAACAAAAATCTCTTGTTGTTTTCACACTTGCCAAGCCCGATTTTCTGGTCTTGCTGGCTGCAAAGGCCGAGGGGTGATGGTATTACTTTTCTCCCTGTTCAGCACTCAGTTATCTTTGGGCTAGTCCTTGCAGGGCTAGCCCAGCGACTCTCCACACAGGGTCTCAGGCATATGGTCTGAGCCTCCTGGGAAGCGTGCACTTTCCCTAGTTCATGGGTGTGAGCTTGGGTCTCCTACAATGTGCACTCACCCCAATTTCACGGGAGTGAGCTCCGGGTATCCCATGGAGCATGAGCACTCCTTGGGTCCACATGCGCGGCTCCAATTCTCCCACAGATTGCTCCCACCCCCCAGGTTCCCAGCGTGGGCCATAGGTCTCTGTTCATGCAGTTGTCCCCATGGCACGCAGGTGCCTTCAGCCACAGGTTTCCGGTAGCGCAGCTGCCTGCTGTCATGGGCGGTTCCGGCTCCCTCCCTAGAGTCCCGTAGCAGCCCTGGCAAGTGCCAGGCATGGCACGGGGCCTCAGCAGCCTTGGTCTCTGCGCTGTTCCCTGGGCTCTTATTGTTCTGAAGTACTCTCCTTACCATCCGATTTTTCAATGTCCGCTACCACCTTCCATCTCCTACTTTCAAATATGCTGTGTTTCCACTGGTTGACCACTCTGTTTCTCCACAGATTGGCCAGCTTCCTCTCCCATGTGCAGGGGGAAATGGAATCTGCTCCCTCCTACCACATTGCCATCTTCCTTTCTCATAGTTTCCTTGTTTTTGATGATCTTCTGTTTTGAGGAGTACTGGTCAGTTATTTTGTAGAATGTCTCTCAGTTGGGATACGTCCTACATTTTCCTCATGATTAGACTTGCATCATGATTTCTTGAAAGAAAAACCACAGAAGTAAATTGTTATTCTTATCACATTGTATCAGGGGTATACATTAACAAAATGAAATCATTTTTGATCACCTGGCTGAGGTAACATTTGTCAGATTTTTCCACTGCAAAGTGACTTCTTTTCTACCTTGTGCCATTTGGAAGATTGTTTTCCTTTGTTTTTTCTTTTTTTTGTTGTTGTTGTTGTTGTTCAAGTACTGTTTTCTCCATTTTCCTGACACCACTTTCTCTTGCCCCACTCACCCCCATCTTCCACCCTCAATACTACCCGCCTTTGGCTGTGACCATGGGTCCTTTACCCATGTTCCTTGATGTCCCTTCCCTTTATTTCTCCCATTATTCTGTCTTCCCTCTCCTCTGGTTACTCTGGAGAACATTACGCTAAGTGAAATAAGCCACGCAGTGAAAGACAAATACCACCATATGATCTCACCTGTAAGTGGAACTTAACCAATAAAACAAGCAAGCAAGCAAAATGTAACCAGAGGAAAAAAGTTGTTGATGGCAGCCCATACTTAGGAGTGAGGAGTTATGCTCTACCTCTTTGGGCTTGGAGTATCTACAGAAATTATTTGAAATTCCTGTGCACAGATTTATCTATTCTCCCTTTTTTATTTATTTATTCAATCATATATAATAATTGACTATTTCATACTTTGGTTTATAATATAGTACTACTTTGTTTTTTAATTTATTTTGTTTTTTGCTTAAATTATTCTAGCTTTGGCCATTTGCTATTTTAGTTGGCAAATGTGTTCCTATTATGTTCCTTTGCCATACTCTAATTGGTGTTTATATTTAACACTTTCTTGCTTCTTGGCATCCAAGATGCTCCAGCCTCATCTTGTATATTCTCTGCTCCAGACTCTAGAATAATCCATTTATCCAATGATTTCATCTGTTTTTATTGGAGAATTTTATCAGAAACAACGTTTTTGAGTGCTAGTTGTGCTCCTTGCTGGTAGGGTATTTTTACTTCTAGATTTTCTCATTTGACAGCAAGAAAATGTGCATATATGTGTGCATACTAACCCATGTATATATACACATCTATTAATGTTTCTGTGTATATCCATGCTTGTATACCCATATATATGATAACATGCTGATACCTTCATCTGGATGCTTTGAAGGCTTTCTTTGATTTTATAGTTTGACATGATGTCTGCAATTGTGATTTTCTATTCATGTGGCATATTTGGTATTTTTAAAGCTACTTGAATGAGTGGCTTAATGTCTTTCAGTGGTTTTGGAAATGTTTGCTCAGTATCTCTTCAATTGTTACTTCTGTCCTCCAGTTCTCATATTTTGGGACTCCAGTGGCATATATATTAGATTTCTTTATTATGCTCTGCATGTCGTTGATGGAATGTCTGCTTTTTCTGTTTTTTTTTTTGTTTGTTTGTTTTGTTGGTTTTTTTGCTATGGGCTTTGATCTGGATATTTCCCCTTGATCTGTTCTTTCAGTTTATTAATTCTGTCTCTTGCATGATCTAATATATTAACTCTATCTATTGAATTCCCTTTTAGTTATTTTATTTTTCATTTGATTTTATAGAGATTCTAATTCTGTAATGAAATTTACCATATTCTCATTTATTTCCCTGAACTTATAATCTTATATATTGTTAAATCTTCATCTAACACCTATATTATCCAAAACACTTGGGGGTCTGTGTATGGGTTGGCTTGTGTAAAATAAACTGTATAGGTTTTTGACAAGTTTACTTCCTCCAGTGAACATTTCATTTTCTCCTGGCATGCAGTTATACTATAAGCAAATTACCTCGATCCAGTCAATGTTAGTGTATTTCCATTTTCTCCTAATTCCCAAATCTTAATTGAAACTCTGGTTTGTTTAATACAGCCCTTTCTCTTCAGTTGGTTCTGAGTTTTGTCTCCCTAGCACTGTAACTTTATAAAAATCTGTTTAGCTTTTAGCTTTTCAGTACCTGCTTGGCTTATCAACATGTAACTTATATGTTGACAAATGACTTGAAAGGAAAGTATAAACAAACTGTTAAGCTCAATGTATTAGTTTTCTCAGCCTGATATAACAAATTTCCATATGCTGGGTGGTTTACCAACAGAAATTTATTGTCTCACAGCTCTGGAGACTAGAAGTCCAATTTTAAGTTATCGACAGGGTCATGTGCCCTATGAAGGTGTTGGGGAAGGATATGATACATATTCTAGGTTTTTCTCCTAGCTTCTGATAGGTTTTTTTTTTTTTTGCTTGGGGGAGCATATTTCCAATCATCATATGGTGTTCTTTCTGTGTCTAAATTTCCCCTTTTTTCAAGTACACAGCCATATTGGATTAGGGGCATAATCTACTCCAGTATGAATTCATTTTAGCTAATTGTATCTGCAAAGACCCTGTTTCCAATAAGGTCACATTCTGAAATGTTTGAGAGTTAGGACTTCAACATATGAATTGGGGAGCGCATAATTCAAATCATAACACTTTGCTCAAAGCACTTCCATTTCCTCTGTATCTTTCTCTCTCAATTCCTGGCTTCCCTACTGCTCTCCCATGTCTTAAGGCAGTTTTTTTGGTTTTTTGTTTTACAAATTATATTGTTTTTATCATTGATTTTAGTCAGAGAATTAATCTGGTAGTACTAGTTACTCCAGCATGATTGAAAGTAAGACTGACTAATGCAGTTTTTAACATGGTATGTAGTTCTTTAATTATAAACTGAAGAAAAGTGATATACAGTAGCCGTATCAGGCATATAATGCATAGTAATTGGCAAAGAGACAGCTGGGGATTTCCTGGTTAAGAGAAAGGGCTACTGAAACAAGGCAAGGAAATTCAGAAAATAATCTATGCACAAATCCTGAGGTAGCCTGCATGTTTTGGGAGTCTATGGAGGATGAAATAACTGTGTGGTTTCATCCTCCTTTTGCTGGGAATTGATTTAACCCCTAATTGTGTGTGTCCTTAGGGGAATTGACAAGCTTCTTATGATTAACTATTGGTTTCCCATATTTACTGCCCAATACTTCAGACCTAGACCCCGACCTCTAAGCTGCATTCCTGCTCCAGTTTGCTATACAAGCTGGGCCTTTGCCACCCTCCCATTATTCTCAAGTTTGGTTTCTCTCATCCTGGACTCAATATCACAAATTGTCTATTACCTGCCTAGGTTTTGGTCCCATGCCTCATTGTAACAATGCCCTTGACTGTCCTTACCTCATTCCTTCAATCTGAGGGCTCATGATTTGAGGTTTTCCTCAAAATTTTCCTCAAAATTTCTGTGCCTTTCCCCCCCTCTTGAATGTGATCTAGATTCTATCTACAGCTGCCCTGCAGTTGAAGGACCCAAGTTAACTTTTAGCCTGTGGCTGCCCCACATCCCTGTCTTACTCTGATCCTCTGAAGTTATTGCTCCTCCTTGGCTCACCTCAGCTCCACAAGCAGCTCCTAGACTAATTCACAGAACTGAGGGATTTAAGTCTCATGCCCCCTAGCTCTGGCAAAATCAATAATATTATCCTTTTTTTTTTTTTGACTTAATCTCTTTCTTCTTTGTAACATTCTTGTGAACCAGACATTCAGGAAAGTTAAAGTATCACAAAGTAATCAATTTTATTGGGCCCCCACTGTATGTTAGACAACTTTCTAAATGTTCTTTGATTATTCACCTATTCATTTAACAACTGTTAATTGAGTGTTCAGGCTTTGGAAAAATATGATCATGAAAAAATTCAATATGTTTTCACCTTATGGAGCTCATAGTATAGTCAAAGAGAAAGACATTAGCCAAATAATCCCAGAAATATAAAAATGCAACTGGGATAAGTGGGAGGAAGGAGAGGAACATGATATTCTGTGTCCATTTAAGCTAAACCCCAAAGTTCTCTTTCAGTCCATTCAGGACTTCTTAAACCCTCCTGCCCATAGACATAGCATCAAATAGGCTGGTAACAGTGGTTCTCAATTCCAGTAGCATATTAGAATCACATGGGGTGCTTCACAAAAAAAAAAAAAAAAGAAAGAAAGAAAGAAAGAAAGAAAGAAAGAAAGAAAGAAAGAAAGAAAGAAAGACCCACTCCAGACTGATAAATTAAACTGTTTAGGAATGGATTCTGGCTTGCAGTGGTTTACAAAAGACAAATATCCCCAGAGATTATAATGTCCACTGAGTAGAGAATTAATGCCCTGGGGAAATAGAAAGTTTTCAGATGTTTTAGATTCATGGTTCATCATCTCTTTGACTTATTTGCCATCCTGATTTTTGCCTGGTCTCCTGTTTTCAGTAATGGGGGCTCTTGGTTTGTTCCCCTTGTTTGAAAGGAGAACATTGACCTCAGGGCCAGCATATGAGTCCCTGGCTTATCTGCTCATACCCTGGCAACATGAAGTTCAAGTAGCTGATCAAGATCCAATGCCTCTGAGATGCCACACAGCTCTGACCAATAGTCATATCCCTCAGCTGGGGTATGAGCTGCTGAATTAACTTCTTTATTTGCATCCAGAATGATATAAAGAAAGAGGGAAGAAGGTGGGGTCTAGGAGGTGGGAAGTAGGATCGAGGCATTCCCTAGGGCACAGCCACTCCTTGAACCCTGCCTATAGTCCTCTGTAGACAGACAGCAATTGGCTAATTCAGGACATAAGCTCACTTTCACAGTGGCCCTGAGTTTCTAGGAACCTCCCAAGATAGCACTCAGGGATACATGGTCCATAAGACTGGCCAAAGCACCAGCCTTCTATTCTCTGGTGAGTTTTCCCCACACTATGAAAAACATTGGGACCCTCTGCCTCTCAATAACCTTGCCCCCTGCTTAGCCAAGTCCTCTTACCTTTTCAGATGGGCCCCAGAGTCCATTTATTTCACTTATGCAGGTCATGGCTGCTGTGTCTGAGTTCCTGCATCAGATCTCTATTGAATTCAATATCATTATAGTTCCTAGAAAAAAATTGGAGGTATTTCCAGATTGAGGGACAATTCATATGCTTTGGTAACAAACAGGACATGACAAGGCACTCACTTCAGCAAGAAAAGCTTAGTTCCTCCATGGTTTACCCTCCTAGGGTAAACCTGGGGATTTTGCTCCTGAGCTCCAGGGTCAGCTGCTAGATCCCACAATAATGTCATTGTCCATGAGGATTCAGGCTCTTCCCTGCTAATAGACATCTACCTGGCCTGACTCCTACCCCATGCCTGCTGCTCTGCCTTGCCAGTCCCCCTCCACTCCAACCCTCCTGGGAGCCTGTGTGGGCCTCTCTGGATCTGACCAGGGCTTTAGCCTCTGAGCACCAGAAGATGGTTGTAATAAGTCAGCAGAGAGAGAGATTCCTGATGTCTGATCTGGACAGGGATTTGGAGAGGCAGAGAGGAAGAAATGGGGACTAAGGGGTAGGCAGTGGGGGGCTCTCTTCCTACCAAATCCATAGCTTGGAAAGCACATAGGATGCTGTAAATTTTCCCCAGTGAAAAAATGTATAGAACTGCAGAAACCCCTCATTTTGTAGGGATGTTGGTAGGGTCTCTTGAAAACTGACTTGATGCCTCTGAGCTTCTCTAAAGGCTCAATAAAGAGGGCATGAAGTTCAGTTATAAAAATCAGTTTCTGGAACTCATAAAAAATTATCTATTCAGGTCAATGGTTTTTCCTATTACCAAAATTCAAAAGGATTTTTATTTCTTGTGAGTTTTTGTAAAAAGAAGGCAGCTATGAGTCCAAAAGTAGACTCTAGAGCTGAACTATGAGTTCAAATCCCAGCTCCACCACTTTTGAGCTGTGACTTTGGGGAATTTACATGCCTTCTTTGTGCCTCAGTTTTCTCATCTACAAAGTGTGGATAATTGTAGGACCTATCTCATAGGGTTATTATGGGACTTAAATGAGTACCTGGCACATAGTGGTACACAATACTTGTTAATTTTTTTTAAAAAGTGTCTCTTTAATGGTAGCAAACAATATTCTCAAAAACACCCCAGTAATATATATCATTGCAAGTTTTGATTCATCTGGTTTGTGTGTATGCATGAGTGTGTATAGGTGTGTATACACATATATTTTTATGATATTTCTTTATTTTAATTTATGGCTTACATCCAAAGCCCAGGAATATAAAAACAATTATCTAGAGAATCATCTCACTCGTGATTTTGAATGACCCAGGTACAAATGAAAGACCAGTGTAATCTATTTTAATTTATGCTCTCTGGCACCTTCTCAGACTCTCCTCAGAGTTGAGATAGGGTGGGGAGTGAAAAAAGGGTCAGTGACATTCCTACTCCTTCATCCACTTTAATCTGAAGAGCTCTGTAACCATCTTTTTTTTTTTTATGCTCGAACAAACATTTCCATGGTTAAAAAAAGATTTAAATACAACTGAGCTAGAAGATTTGAGCTTGTGTGCCCTTCAGACAGTTATTTACAGGTGTTATTTCTTATCATCAAGCTCTCAATGAGTTTTGGATGAAAGAAAGTTCAAAGTTGTTCTACCCAGCAAGAACCTGGAGTGAACCTTCTCCATATGAAGTGAGAGGAAACTAAGCAGATTGGATTAAAGCTCTCCTATGAAAGTTACAAAGCTTAAGTAATAACTACATTTGAAAAGAGAGGCACCCCCTGCATATAGAAACTGAAAGTGAACCTATGGGCCAGGTCAGCACAGTTCTCCAAGATTCTTTGCTGGTAATTAAAACACACCAGATTCACTTGGATGAGGCTCCCATATTCCTGCCTCAGAGGACCACAGTGCATCTAGCCTGCAAAATGTTTACTGTGAACATTGCCACACACCCACCTTTGCCCCATGAAAACCACAACAATACATCCAGCATACATCTCATTTTGAGCAATACTGACTCTATTCTAAGACTATAAAATAATAACAGCCATTCAGGTAAAAGCATACACTGACATGTTAAACATATACATTAACTGTAAGACATGCCACAATTTCTCAAATATTTTCAATTTTTAAAAGGGCATCTTAAAATCAAAGAAAATATGGTATCTGCAAATGTGTACTCTCAGGTATGTGTTGAATTATTGGTTATAAATAATGTAGTGTTGGAGAATTTGCTGAGTATGATGCTTTGAGTTTTGAAATAAGTAACTTTTACCATTGGACAACATTATCTGGTTGAAGGCATCCCTGGAGCAATATGCAAGATCAAATTATCATTGTAGAGAAAAATATTTATTTTTCTAGATTTGTTAGTAAATATCTAATTTATTCACAAGTCAGGTCTAATTATTAAATCACTATCAAAATAAAATGTGTCAAGATTCTGTAAGGTGACAATTAGGCTTTTCTTTTATTATTTGTATCTTTTCTTTTGATTTTTTCTTATTTCATTGGTTAGAATTTCATAACAATGTTAAATAATAGTGTTTAATAGAAGTTACCTTCATCTTTCCCTAATTTTGATGGAAATGTCTCTAGTGATTAATTGTTAAATATAACAATGGTGATTGATTTGTACAACTTTTTATTTATCATTTTGCAGAAATATATGAGGTCTGTCCACAAGGTATCCAGCCAGGTACTAAGAAAAACAGAGACTTTTATTGAAGAAGATACAAGATACAGGAAACATTGTACATAGGCCAGTGATACCTCAGTCCCCTTCAAAGTAGGCACCTTGGGACCTCACAGAGTTCTCACATCAGTTGTCCCACTGTATTTTCCAGAATCTCATTGACAGTCTGAAATCTCTTACCTTTCAAAGGTGATTTTAGTTTCTGGAAAAGCCAGAAGTCGCTGGGCTCTAAGGGGGCTGAATCACCTAGGTGATTTTATGTTTCCCAAAAAACTCTGCACAAGATATGATGCATGAGTGGGCGCATCATCATGATGATGATGAAGCTGCCAATCACCAGTTGCCCATAGCTGTGGTCTTCTGAATCATCCTAGTAGAATCTGCAGAGGAATGTTCAAGCTCAACACAAAATTTGATGCAGATTTGTTGCTCTATTTACTCAGTTATTTTGAATGTGATGGCCATACAGTACACGTACTCACTCAACAGCATCTACTGCCCCCGCTGACTAGTACAGTGAAAAAGTCATTGTTCACACCTGTACATTCCAATCAACTCTCCTTGGCTGCCAGGTTACATCAATGTTGTGCAAATCGTTCTCATTATATTAACAATGGCTGGACTTTTTCTGGACAGACCTCATATATTAACTCTAGTTTATAAGGACATTTAAAAAGTAGAAATGGGCTCTGGCTGTTATAACTCAGTGGACTGAGTGCAGGCCTACAAACCAAGAGGTTGCTGGCTTGATTCCCAGTCAAGACACATGCCTGGGTTGCAGGCCAGGTCCCCAGTAGAGGGCATGCCAGAGGCAACCACACATTCATGCTTCTCTCCCTCTCTTTCTCTTTCCTTCCCCCCTCTAAAAATAAATAAATAAAATCTTTTAAAAAATAAATAGTGGAAATGCAGGCAGAATTTAATCCAATGCTTCTTTTGCATCTATATAGAAGATTGTGTCATTTTTCTTATTTAACATATTAGCACTATACAATACTAAATATCTGAATATTAAATGACCTAGAATTTATAATTGTAAAAGGGAGGATCAAAAATAGCACCATTCTGCAAAGTAAATCATTTGCTTTGTGGATTGTCTATGACAAATTTCTAAACTCAAGCAGCCAGTTGCTCTCTATAAGCCAGCACATGGCTGGTATCTCAGGGACCTGAGACTCATTAGAATAATGCCAGCCCAGGCAGGGCACCATTAGGAGGTTATATCTGCCAGAAGAAACCAATTATAGGAGGCGAACCTTGCTTGGACGTGTTTTATGTCATCACTCCCTCTGAGGTCTAAGGCCTTTCTTCCTAGTGCAAAGATCATGAATGCTAGAGCCTATTATTTGTATTCACTTGACAGTGACTTTTTACCCCAGTCATCTTCATCCAGTGCAGAATTAATAATAGGATATGAAGAGGATGCGGAGGTACAACTCTTCTTTATGGAGGTTCTGACTTCAGCCAAGAGAGCAGATTACAGACAAATCCAATAATCCTTTGACAGAAAATAGGTATGTGTGCACATTTGTACATGTGTTTGTGGGGGAACTTTGCACGCAGAGTCCCCCGTCCATCACGGATGAAAATAAGACTACCAAGATATGATCTTCTTGGGGAGGAAAGGTGGCCGATCTCAAAGGAGAAGGACCAAGAGCCCCTTCCTCAATGGCTTTTATTAGGTTCTTTTCACACAAGAATACAGTAAACCTCATCAATCATTGTCAGGTGGCAAGGATCAAACAATGGATAACATTCAAAGAACTCCGAGGGCTTAATCTGAGTCAGTGTCTATCAGCTAAGGGGTTACAAAACTTTGGGAGACAAACTCATTTCCTACTTGAACACTTATCATTTAAATGAGAGCATTCTTAGCAAAGCAGGTTTCACAGGATGTTACAAATTCTTTCTTATGCCTGATCACCTGGGGAGCCTGCCCTATCCAGCACAGAACTGCACTGCCCTCTGTCAATATTTCAGGCTTAAGTGGAGCAGAGCCAGGAAGCCAAGAGAAAAGGAAACTTCTCCCATACAGATTGAGGACTCAGGCTATGTCAGGATAGCCAGGGGGCGAGGGTCCATCACCCCCTTTTACTGTGGCCCCCCAAGTCCTTCCTTGACGGCCTTCCATGTGATCATGCCTGTCTTAGGTGACCCCTCCCTTGAGGGAATCTTACCTGTCATTGGCTAACCGACCAAGCATTGGGAGCCAGATATGGATGAAGCAGAAGCAGCGCTCCTGCCCAGGAGATAAGCCTTGTCTCCTTAGTGGCTTACAGTCTGAAGGTCAGTCACTCAGCCTTAGCCATGGGGGGTTTACAACTCCTGAAACCAGGCAGGGCAGTTCCCAACATGTGTTCTCAGAGATTATGCATGTACTCATATACTTATACCCTTCCCCTTCCCTCACATTAGGTTTGTTGAGTATAGTTTCTTGAATGCATGAATGAGCAAGTAAACTCAGTTGTCTGGTATGTCTTCACACTCACCCATATACACATATTAATGTCCACTCATAGTTACATAGGCAAGTAAGAGAATCCCTTCCCCACTGCTGCCATGTACATGCTAAGTGGCAATATGTACCTTCTGGAAGTCTCTGCAACAGGCTGAAACAGGAGGCTTTCAACCTCAAGATCAAAAATCTCAGTTCAAATTGCCTCAACCATAGGTTTATTGGTGCACATAATAGGAAGTCCAGAAGGAGAGTGAGTTCCAGGGATGATTGATTTAGGCTGTCATCAAGGACTGAACTTCATCCTGTCATTGCCTCTGCGATTTGTACAATCATCTTCATCCAGAGCCTGGTTGCCCTTGTGGGTACAGTATGGCTCCCAGGAGCAACCAAGGCTACACATTTCCTAGTTCATATTCAGGAAAAGAAAGCAAGAGGATCCCCTAGGCTTTCTTACAAAGAGTCAGGAAGAACTTTCCAAAAGTCAACAATAAACTTCCTGCATATTAAAGGCCATAGTTAAGGCAGCACCCTTCCCTGAAACAAGAAGAAGGGGTTATACGATACTTACAGAAGGAAGTCTGTTTCCTGATGCAGGGCCCGTAATGATGGGACAGATTCTGGGAGTCAAGCATCAGAATCACAGCATTCTGGAAGCTTTCTCAGCCCAATAAGTGAGTCCCCAGTACTAGCCTCATGCGTTACAATAGGCAGTTAGGATGCAGGGTAGAGATTTGTGGTCATAGTCCTGTCTGACTGTCCTGAAATGGCACCATTGAGGCAGATGCCTTTCACAGACACAAGAAGGCATCATTAGCTGGTCTGACTAGATGACATTATTTCTTTCACTCCTGGGACCTGTGCTTGGAGACTGTGAAGGGAGAGCAGTGTTCCACAGGTGCAGTGAGTAAGAAGTTCAAAGTTATTCCTTCCATTCTTCCCTTCTTCTCTAATTCCCACCTTCTGCTCAAGGTAAAAGAAATGAAAACAATGGTTTTGGTACTTACTTATATTAGTCCCTGGCTATTTCCTCAACCAGAAAGTAGGGTAGTTGCTGTGGCCAAGCAGCTGGTGGGTAGCTGCGTGTCAACGTGAGTGCGTATGTGCATGAGCCTCTGTGACTGTATGTATGTATGTGTATGTTTGTGAATCTGTATAAATGTGTATGTGAGTGTTTATGTCTATGTGACTTATATATGCATATGCACATCCTTTTCAATATTGAGTCTCTTGGATATCCATATGAATTTTAGGCTCAGCCTGCCATTATATGTATAGGAGTCAGCTGGAATTTTGATAGAGATTGCCTTGACTCTATAGATTACTCCAGGGAATATTGCCACTTTAACCATATTGAGTCTTCTGATCCATGAATATGGGATGTCTTTCCATTTATTTAGGTCTGTGATTTTCAGTTTTCAGAGTATAAGTGTTTCACTTGTTTTACTAAATTTATTTTAAAGTATTTTCTTCTTTTTAAAGGTTATAAAGGGACCATATGTACATTTCACTGTGGTTTCCGGAGTCACCGTCCTCTACTTCTGAAGGGTGACTTGGCCTTTCTCAAAATCAAGTGATGATTTCACCCCTTCAAAAAATTCAGGGATGAAGGGTTGCCTGGGGTAGGGGTGCCTGGGGTAAGGAGGGGCATAGAGGAAAGTTTTGGGTTTATGGAAATAATTTGTATCTTAATTATGATGCTGGGAACAGTTCAGGTCAGTGGGATAGAAGATGAAGTTGTTGGGTGAAACTTCCAAGGATATCTCTTTACAAAGGGAGTAAACTCAGCTAGAACATATCTCTTTGCCTCTTACCTTGTTTTCTTATTTCTGCCTGAATATTGGAAGCTGTGGTGAAGGTAGAGCAGCCATCTTATTACCATGAAGCAACAAGCACATGGCAACTGATGGCATCATGGAGCCTTTTTAGCATCCTTGGATGGCCTACTTTTAGATGCCTCATTTGTGCTTAAATTGTGTAAGCCCATTGCTCTTCAGATACCGGTCACTTATAGCTAAGCACAGTTCCTAACTGGCATAAATGAAGCTGTGTGTCTACACTAGTAAAATCCAAAGGATCAATAAATGATTCATTCAAACAGTGTAGGCCCACCAAATGATTTGAGATTCTGACTGAAAGCAATGAAAACCATTTTTCTATAATTAACAGAATTTTACTTCCCAAATATCTAGGTATTTGCTTTAAGGTTCGTATTTTCTCTGTTGGTATGGCTGCATCTTTCTCGGTCCCAGGCTGCTTGCTCAGGTGGAAATCAGACCCTTCCACAGGGTGAAAGAGGTTCTACTGTAATCAGCTCAGACCAGCCCTGGAGATTTCCTTTGTTCTTTGTTTTTATATAAAAATCTGCCAACCGGAACACAAACAAATCAATAGTGGCTAAACATGGAGGTTCTGCTTTTCAAATTTCTTTGGACCCCTTAAGAAATTTGAAAACAAGAATTAAAAAGATTCTATTAGGAGTCCTTGTAGAGGCTGAGAGGGAGATGGAGGCTGCCTTGGGCTTAGGAACTGAGAAAAGCATGCGTTCTTCATTAAGCCTGGCCCTGCCTGCCTCACCAAGTTTACCTGCAGGGCCTCACTCAATCCCAGGTATGGCAGGAGGGAGGTCTCAGATGCAGCCAGGCTTTGTGCAAGCCCCTTCTATTCCTGGTCAAAAGACCCACAATTTTCACACACTGGAGATAGGGTCCATTATATGAAAAGCTGTTTCCAAATTTCCTCCAAACCTGCAGAGTCCAGTGCTTTAGGCTTTCCCTGATGATTCTGTAAGCAGAACCTCCTTGTCTCTCACCTTCTTAAGGCCAACTCAGTCCATTTTTCAGGCCAGCATTGAGCCTCTACTCTGCATCAGCCACATCACTAAGGCTGGGAACACTGAGAGGAAGGATTTGTGTCTCATCTTCACAGGCTCCTGGGCTCCCAGAGGCCAATCCTAGACCCACACAGGAGGCTGCTTGGGAATCACAACAGCAAAGATATATGGGGAGATGATGATGTTGTCAGTCTGTGGGAAAGGGAGGTTGGCATCTTGTGTTTTGACTCCCATCTGCAGATGAGTTTTACATAATGCCAGATTTGGGAAACATATTTCTAGGGGACACAGAATCTTCTGGTCTGGCCACATCACTCCAGTCACTACTCCCTAAAGCCCTATACTTGGCCACCTTTGCTAGGCACTCCTTTTGCTCCATCCTAATTTAAATCCAACTATCTCTTCAGTCCCTGGACCCATCTGGTCCTAACTACCTTCACAAAGCCCTAGGTTGCAGCCCAGGTTTGCAATGAGTCCTCTATCTCTGGTCTGTTTCACGTTGGGCCCTCTCCTCATCTGGGGGAAGTCCACAGAACCATAGGGATTTCTGTTGTCATGACTGAGTTTTATCTCATTTATCAAAGTCTGAGCCCTTATGGGCTACACATCTGTCATCTACTTTCTGGTCTTTCATGTGCGAACCTGGGTCTGGGCCTGGCACAGTAACTGCAGTTGTTTAAACTATGTGGTTAACTCTTGTCTCAGCAACATCTATGATCTGTGACTTGGGTCAGATTCCTAAGACCCCTTGGCCTCAGTTGCCTCAGTTGCTGTCTAAAGAGGCTAGCACAGAACCAGGCTTTTAGCAATTGTTGACTAAGTGGTGACTATTGTGTTGGTAGGGTTGGTTATTTGTTTTTCTTTTCATTCTTTTTCTCCTTCATTCTTTAAACAAAAATACAGTTGTTGGTGTGAAAATAATGCAGAGATATTAATATGAAGATGATGTGCAACCAACATAGGCAGGCATGGTGCAGCTGTCACAGACCACATACCATGCAACTCCATTACATTTGAAAATGAGACACAGTCACACCATGGATCTGCACTTGGGGTATGTGCTGAGCACTTAAGAAGTTATTTGTTTCTCCTTAGGTGCCATACAAAGAGTTGGATTCTGATACCAGGTGAACAATGTTGAGACCTTTATAGCTTCTTTAGAAAAAGAATGATATCCATGGTAAATTGAGATAAGCATGTCAAATGGACATCAATTATGCCTATGTCATGCAATATAAACATATCTAAAAGCAGCTAAACAACAGTGTGACATAAGGGGTCCTACAGGTCTTTGCTACATAAAGTGTAGCAGAATTGTCATAATGTGGGAGCTTGTCAACAATGAAGAATCCCGAGATCCACTGAATTAGAATCTGCATTTTAACAAGCTCTGGAGGTGATTTGTGTGCATATCTAGAGTTTTAAAAGAGGCTGCTTTAGAGAAACTTTTAAAACAACAGCAAGAAGAAGAGGTCTGACATATGTTTGGCCTCTTTCATAAGCCTTAACTAATGTCATGACCTACTTAGTAGCACTTACCTCCATGCTCAAAAGAGCAGTTCCTATATATCTGGACCTATGTTTCACAGGAGCTCTTAATGAAAGTGGAATCAGTCATTGTTCACATATTCTTACTCCTTAATAACTTCGGCCACCATGCTTTCTTTAGGTAATAGATTCTAAAACATGAGATTATGACCATGTGAGATCCATTACCACTTATATCTCCCAGTGGTAATAGAAGCAGATAGACTTGTAATTTGTTTATTCATCAATGATTTTACTGAGTGTCCAGGCATTGGGAGGTGCCCTGAAGATAAAATGATAAACAGAAGATGGCCTTTACTATGGTTGACAAGAAAGGCGGATAAAAGAAACAGATCATTACAGTCCAACATGTGGACAAAATAATGTGGGGGCAAAGAGGAAGAAGTGACTTTAAACTCTACAGCGAAATTGCTGAGGAGAAACATCTTTCTCTTCCCTGCTTTGTAGAAAGTGAGACTTAAGGAAGTAGCAGTAGGAATAAAAACACCCATGAAAGACTTGTGAATGTGACTGTCTGCTGTATGCAATCTTTCTTCTCAGGTTGCCATAATTGCTTCAGGAACCAAAGTGATGTCTTTAAATTTATGTTCTTCTGAACTGAGATCAATAGCTTGTCTTGTGTTTATTTTTTCCAAAATTTCTCTACTTAGCTTTTTCTAAATATGTCACAGCATCTCTACTACAATTAGATCAGAAACAAAGAAATACACCTTATCGGTGATTTCTTCCAATATCTGGCAATATTGTGGGAGTGATGTTTTGATTAGGCTATTTTCATTACTAAAAACACTATAACAAAATAAATTAATTCAATGTTGTGCACTTATCTGTTAGACACATTACTATAGGAGTATAAAAATGTTAATTATTCATTATCATTGCTCTGATTATTTGTTGTGGCTGATAATTACATTGAATATATTTTATATCAGTAATAACCTTCTGTCTACATTTACAACATGTTGTATCTTGGGGGCTTGTCAAGTTTTTTCCCCAAGCCTTTCCTTTATTAAGACACAGACCTCAGGAGTACATAACCTTTATGTTGAAGGCTGATTTTCTTCTTTCATATGAAGAGCAAATATTATAGATTAATTAATCCAAGATGATTATAATTTAATCACTCTTCCTCTGGCTTCACAAGGGATTTGGCTTTTATTCACTTGCTCATTCATATTGTTATGAAGAATAAATGCAGTCATAAAATATTTGTGTGCTATGAATTCACAGAACAACTAACTGAAAACCTGGAGGGGAATATGAGCCAGCCGGGCACTCACTTGAGTCTCACACTATGTGGCCTCTGCTTCAAATACAAGCTAATGACCCTCAGGTGAAGAGATTTAACCAATGCAGGAGAGATTGGCCTATAAACCAAATGAATTTGGGATAATTCAACTACAAACTAAATATTTTAGTTCTACAAAAGTTACCAAGCACCAACTGTATACTGGCATTATGTTAAACTTTGAGAATAAATTATTTCCTAATTGCTTGATGTTGGAACCATTATTGAATGTCTGTTTTTTGTGCCCTGGCTTCCTTACCTGTAAAATGGGATGATAATAATAGAACCTATTTCACTGGGTAATGAGGGCTAAGTTAGTTAATAATAAGTGTCGAAGTGTCTTGAATGATGCATAGCACTGGCAAGCACTCAGTAAATATAAGCTGTTATTATTACTATTATTATTCAGATACTGTTTCTTGTCAAGATGGAGGTAAATGTGTAATAAGTAAGTAGCACAATTAATTATTCAGACACAGTGCTCAAAGCCTATTGAAAGGTACAGACTAGGATGTGGTCAGTTTGCCTGGGGTATGGTGGGTAAGGGAAGACTGTCAAAATGAGGATCTACCTTTAGAGATGACTCAGAATAAATATGCTGCTGTGTTGTGAAGGTCCACCATGGTGAGGGTGGTAATAGGGGACAGGCAGGTGTTATTCAGAAAGAAGGGAGAGCTGCCCCTAAAAGATGACAAGCTTTTCAGCCACTGGGGGGTGCATGAGGGAAATGAAGGGAACTGAATAGGTTGACAAGAACTAAGTACCCTGGAGACAAACCTGGTGTGTTGGCAGCTGTAGATTTCACACTGAGGACACCGAGGAACTGGATGCTATTGAAGGCTTTTTAGCAGGGGAGTCACAAATCAGATTAGGATAGCAGGATTGTCCCTGCAGCAGCCTGGAGTGTGGAGGTGGCTGAGAGTCTGATGAGAGAACCCACAACAGAATCCAGGCAGGGGCTGTGAGGACTGAGGTAAGGCAGGGAAAAGTGGGTCTTGGTGCAAATGTAGGGAGGCATAACTAACTCCACAACTGGTCTGAGGATGCCTTATGAGCAGAGAAGAAGCTTTTGAGTTTGGTTTTAAATAACAGCTATGTTATTGGCTAGGTGAAGGGGAGGGACAGGAGGGTAAGGATAACAACAAGCAACATTTTTTATGTGGCCACTGCATGCCAGGTATTGTACAAAATGCCTCACCTCTGTTACCTCATTAAATCCTTAGAGAAGGTCAATGAGGCTCTGTTTGTCACATACCAGGGCCAAAGAACAATAAAGTGGTAGTTGTAAATCCTGGAGCATTTCCCCCTTGATTTTTTTTGTCAGTGAAATTAGTGATATGATTCTGGTGATTCTGCAGGGTTCAAGTCCACATATTAAATGGGAAGCACCAGAACCCTCATACAGGGCTACTGTCTGGTGGAGAGTTGTTGGAAAACCTACCAGACTTTTGAGCAGCCATGGATATGTCTCATAGAAAGTTAATATTTTGAATTTTTTTCTTAAGTATATTTTATTGATTATGCTATTATAGTTGTCCCAATCTTTTCTCGCTTTTATCCCCCCCACCACCCTGCACTGTCCCCTCACCCTCTAGCATCCCCTCCTTAGTTAATGTCCATGGGTTGTACATATAAGTTCTTTGATGTATCTAACTCCTATGCTATTCTTAACCTCCCTGTTTATTTTATGCCTAACAATTATCCTTCTTATTCCCTGTACCTTCCCCCCTTCTCCCCCTCCCCACTGGTAATCTTCCATGTGATCTCCTTTTCTGTGATTCTGTTCCTGTTCTAGTTGCTTGCTTAGTTTTTGTTTTTGTTTTTTAGATTCAGTTGTTGATAGTTGTGAGTTTGTTGTCATTTTACTGTTCATAGTTTTTTATCTTTTTCTATTTCTTAGGTAAGTCCCTTTAACATTTCATATAATAAGGGCTTAGTGATGATGAACTCTTTAACTTGACTTTATCTAGGAAGCACTTTATCTGCTCTTCCATTCCAAATGAAAGCTTTGCTGGATAGAGTGATCTTGGATGTAGAGACTTGCCTTTCATGACTTTGAATGCTTTTTTCTAGCTCCTTCTTGCCTGCAAGATTTCTTCTGAGAAATCAGCTGATAGTCTTAAGGAACTCCTTTGTAGGTAACTGTCTCCTTTCTCTCTTGCTGCTTTTAAGATTCTCCCTCTTATCTTTAATCTTGGGTAATGTAATTATGATGTGCTTTGGTGTATGTTTCCTTGGGTCTAACTTCTTTGGGACTCTCTGAGCTTCCTGGACTTCCTGGAAGTCTATTTCCTTTGCCAGTCAGGGAGGTTCTCCTTCATTATGTTTTCAAATGTTTTTGATTACTTGCTCTTCCTTTTCTCCTTTTGGCACCCCTATGATTCAGATGTTGGAATGTTTAAAGTTGTCCTGAAGGTTGCTAAGCCTCTCCTCATTTTTTTTTTTTTAATTCTTGTTTCTTCATTCAGTTCTGGCTGAATGTTGATTTATCCCTTCTAGTCCAAACAATTTATTTGAGTCCCCGTTCCTTCTCTTCACTATTTCCCTTTATTTCAATTTCCATAGGTTTCACTTTTTCCTCTATTTTGCAACCATACTCAACCATTTCTGTGAGCATCCTGATTACCAGTGTTTTGAACTGTGCATCTGATATGTTGGCTATCTCTTAATCACTTAGTTGTATTTTTTCTGGAGCTTTGATCTGTTCTTTTATTTGGGCCATATTTTTTGTATTGGCACACTTGTTATCTTGACACACTTGTAGTAATGGTGGAGCCTTAAGTATTTGCCAGGGTAAGGCAACCCTCTTTTCTTCCTTGTGGTGCTGTCTGTTAAGGAGTGTTCTGAGAGGGAACAATGCTGCTTGCTTGGCTCAAGCCCCACTTTCTGTCACTTCCCTCAGTTCCCACAAGTGGATTGTGCTCTTTCAGGTGCTGAATTCCAGGTGGGTGGGTTTGTGTACTTTCTAGGATCCCATGGGCCTCAGCTAGATGTTTTGATTCTTTAGTTTCCCAATCAGCCAGCCCCCTCTTGCCTATGCTGTCCACCCCCTTGCCATGGTTCCTCTCCACCCAGCTGCCCATCTCTGCCATGAATGTTTCTTTAACTCCTTGGTTGTTTGAGTTTCATGCAGTTTGATTTTCTGACAGTTCTGGTTGTTTATTATTTTTAAATTGGTTGTTATCTTTCTTTTGGTTGTGCTAGGAAGTGAAGCATTTCTACCTATGCCTCTATCTTGGCTGGAACTCCTCCTCCTCCAATAGTGCTGGGGTTCCAGCAAAGGTGGGAGCAGAGTGGGATGGAGACACATGATGAGAGACTGGGATGGAAGCTTTGTGGAAGAGCTTTGGGGAAGAGAGAGTAGCTGTAGGGATCCCAGTGCTGAGTCCTCACCCAAATGGTGGCAGCCTTCACGCTCAGGCAGACTACCTCATAGAAAGTTTAAAATTTAGCTATCATAGGAAATGGCTAGTCCTTTGAGGTGAGTGTTTATTCTCCCTGAACAAGAAGAAGACTGGATCTCAAGTACCTGCTGCCTCCATGGTCTGCAGGAGCAACCTCAGTGATGCTGACTGGTATGTGTGTTTGGATGTGAGAGACAAGAGTACAACATGGGTGATGGGGAGGGAGAGTTGATAGGGTATAGGGCTTTCTGAATCATGGTGGGTAAGATCAGTGAGGAGATCTGGGGTTTAAGACATGCTGCAGCCAAGAAAACATTTTGGGACACCCAGGCTCAGGGCACTGAGGTGAAAGATAGAAGGCAATTTCAAAGTTCCTTCTCTCTCTGGTCCTCAGTTTCCTCATATGTTCAGTTGGGTAACTCATCATAGAACTGTGCTGAGGATTAGTGATAATGTTGATTAACTAGTACAGTGAAAGTCTGGGGACTCCACTATTAGTTCCTGTCTCTGGGAGGGGGCTTCAGACAACCAAGAGATACCAAGAGCTACAATGAAAACCTGTGTTTGGCAGTGAGCCCACCAGCAGCAACCCTGAGCTCCTGACAAGGGATTGGGCTTCTAACAGGAATTTCAGTAGGAACTTGGGGAGCACTTTTAGAGCAAAGACTGAAAGGGATTAATTTAAAGAGTGCTCTTATAATCAGTTCTCAACCCTGCCTGCATATTAGAATTGCCTAGGTTGCTTCTAAACATAGTAATGCCCAGCCCTGACCAGTGTGGCTCAGTGAATGGGCATCGTCCTGCAAAGTGAAAATTTGCTGGTTTGATTCCTGATCAAGGCACATGTTGGGGTGCCTACAATGCACAACCAATTGATGTTTCCTCCCTCTCTCTCCTTCCCTTCTCCTCTCTCTAAAAATAAATAAATAAATAAATAAAATATTTTTAAACTTAGTAATGTCTAGGCTGCACCCCCAAAGATTTGCATTTCTTTGCTCTTGAGTGGGCCTAGGCATGGGTATATTTTAAAATCTCCCCAGCATATTCTAATATGTCATCAGAATTGAAAACATGAATTTAGGCAGAGAATGCAGGCCAGCTGTTTAGGCTCCTCCAGGCATTAAGATGAGCTCCAGGGATGCTTCCCCAAGTGCAGGCATGTTAACAGGCAGCCTTGTAAGAGCAGAAACAACACACACAGAGCCAGGAAAGCTCTGTGAGGCAAGGTCCTTGGGGGTTCACCTAGTCTTCCTCTACCTCCTGGGAATGGGGCAATGTGGACCTTGCCATTTGGGCCAACCACAAAGCATGAAAACATTTTATTCAGAATTGCCATTATCAGCCTAGCCCATAGAGGGAAAGAAATGAATGGCAAAACCTATGACTGACCCTCCAGTATAGGTCTTCATGCCCACACAGTGTGATGTGGTGCTGCTCTTGAGCAGAAGAAATGGCTACAGAGCTGAGGAGTTCAGCTATGCTCAAAACCTGAGCTTTCCACAGTGTAGGGCAGGTATTAACTAGCTTGGCCTGGTCTGCATCTATTTAGTCAACTCTCATATCTACAGGAGAGGATTTTCCTGTTTATGAATTACATGTGGCTAACTTTTAATTCCAGCCTTGTTTTTTCAACTGTTCCACACACTCCTGGGTCTTCCTCCCTATGGCCTGGATGGCACACAGACTTTATAACTGTTACCTGAGCAGACTACAATGTTGAGTTGGCTCTCAGTGTTGGCTTGACTCTCACACCATAGGCACTAAATAAATGTCTGTTGACTGACTGGTTATGTCCACCAGATCAAGAATTATTTTTTAATTGTCTTATTTCCTCCATTGTGCTGATGAGCAAGAGTTAACTGTGATACTTTCTAGACTGAGTAATTGCTCTTTCTACAAATGCCTCCAAAACCCGAAATAGAGAACAGAAATTTTCTTTTTATTGATAAAGTGTTATCTTTCTATAATCTCTTGTTAGTTTAGTTGTATTTTAGACTGGAAACGTAATCTAGCAGTTTCCACAGTGGTCCAACCTATACTTTATTTAAACCACTGAAGCACTGTGTTTAATAATTATTATGTCTTACCCTGGTTGGGTGGCTCAGTGATTGAGTTCTGGCCTGTGAACCAAGTGGTCACTGGTTTAATTCCCTGTCAAGGTACATGTCTCGGTTGTGGGCCATGTCCCCAGTAGGGGGCACCCAAAAGGCAATCACACATTGATGTTTCTCTCCCTCTCTCTCTCCCTTCCCCTCTCTCTAATAATAATAATAATAATAATAATAATAATAATAATGTCTCTATTCTGCGTTTTAAGAAGTTTATAGAAAAAACATAAGCCTTTTTAAGAGAGCAGATATCTGAACTCAATGCCAAAATGACTTCAGAAACCATCAGTTTAATGAGAAGCTTATACAATGTTTGATTAAAATAAATAAGTGTGGAGTAATCTGGTGGGTGCAGAAACCAATCCCTAATTTTCAAAAGGTTATTAGTGGGGCTTAATATATACTCTGGGAGTCAGTCTGTAAACTATTTTCTATTCTAAGAGAGTATTTTTGAGTTTGAACAGCAAAGACCACATGAGAGAAAGTTCTCTCCTAGAAAGATGGCAGAGAACTTTTAGATCCTTAGGATGGGTAAAATGTAACCAAATATTAGGTTATATTTGAGGGTCATTACTATTAATAACAGTACAAAATGTAAAGACTTTATGATTTTGCCTTCATACTCTTATTGAAACTTAATTAGTATTCTTTTTCAGTTGTTCCCTAGCATAAAGCACCTGCAGGAAATCTGCCACTATTTCTTCAGTTGTATCTTCTTCCAGCCTGGTTTCTTCATCCTCTTCTTTACAGGTGTTAATCCCTTTTTCTGTTTCATTAGCAATTAGTAGTTGCAGTAGTAGCAGTGTTTCTCATGTAGTGTATTTAAATAGCTGTGTTATTTCTTTTTATCTTTATCATGGTCAACCTACACCTGTTTGTATAAATCTACTGTTTATTTTACATAGCTTTGGTTAATTCTTTTAGAATTCTTCTTACATTCTCTGTCTTCCCTCAGAGTTGCATTTTGAGGGCAGAGTATTGCTTATCCATTACTTCTCTGTAGCTCTGTAATGCAGTGATGGAGAAAGACAGAGCTCAGTGGCAGCAATGTACAGCCCTGGCTAGAAGGTCTGGAAAGCTGACAAGACACTCACTGTTTGTCATGGACAATCATCTTTTTCTTGCCTGGACCACCACATAAACTGTGTCAAGTTTATGGGGCAAGGATGATCCCCTCTCACTGTTTGCTTGCTTTTGGAGTGTTTTTGGCAGGTCTTAACACAGCACTTTTAGCTCGTTTCCTTAGGAATTGATTCTAGTAAATCTGTGCTACTGCCTCCTCCATCATCTCAACCTTAGATGAAAAGTCTAGAAAATCTTTAAGGCTCAGATTAAGAGCCATAGTCCTCATTGGGAGTTGACCATTAGTCCCAGTGTTTAAGTGACTAAAGGTAGTCTTCCCAGAAAATCAGAGAAAGGGTAAGCAGTGAATAATTATAATTAAAAATTTGGTGAGTATTCAACTTGAATATAGCTCTTGGCAGTTATTTAAAATCCTATAAATTATTAAGTTTGTTATTCCAGAGTAGGAATTATAGTTTAATTAATATTTATGCCTTCATTTTTATGAAGAAATATACTTTAATGGGCAGCACATGTTTGCATAGTTTTTAATCTTGCTTTCTCTCAGTTGCCTAAAGTTAAACTAATCATTGGCTTTAAGAAACTAAAACTAGCTGGCACCTTGTGGAAGCTACCTGAATTGCAAGCACATTGTAAACAAATCCTAAAGGCTAGTTCTCATGCTGGCTGCACAATAGAATTGTCTAAAAAGTTTTAAAAAGAACTGTTACCTAGATTCCACCTTAGATTTTGATTTCATGGATCAGAGGTCATTATCTATTGAGTCTAATTGCTCATCCATTGGTATTTTTGGAAGATTACAAGGTAATCTGCCTCCTCTTTATTATTTTTCTCTGCTTTACTGGCATTATTTGCTGCCACATCCTCTCCAACCCTCCTCATCCCTCAGTTATACAGGCTCTCACTCTCTCTAACCAAGTTCATCTCAAACAGTCAAAGTTCAGAATACTCTTCTCAGTCAAAACCCTCATTCTCTTTCAACTCATGGATCTAATCAGGAGTATCTGCACTTTAAATGAGACACCCAGGAAAAATTGACATATATGGTCAATAAATTAGTGACCAATGAGCTAAAAATATACAATAGAAAGAAGGAAACTCTCTTTAAGAAATGGTATTAGAAAAATCGAATAGCCACATGCACAAAAATGAAATTGAACCACTATCTTACACAAAAATTAACCATCATACTGAAAAAATAACTCAAAATGGATTAAAAACCTGAAAATACACAACTACTGGAAGAATACATAGGTGGTAAGCTCATTGGCATTTGTCTTGGCAATGATTTTTTGTGGGGAGTGGGGTATCAGACACCAAAAGCAAAGGCAACAAAAGCAAAAATAAACAAGTGGTACTACATCAAACAAAAACACTTCTGCACAGTACAGGAAACCATTAAGAAAATGAAAAAGCAACCTACTGAATGGGAGAAAATATTTGCAAATCATATATCTGATATGGGGTTAATATCTAAAATATTTCAGGAACTCATAAAACTCAATAACAAACAAACAAACAAAACCCCTGACAATTCTATCAAAAAATGGGCAGAAGATCTGAATAAGCGTTTTTCCAAATGAAGCATACAGATGATCACAGTTACATAAGAAGATGCATAATGTCATTAATCATCAGGGAAATGGAAATCAAAACCACAATGAGATGTCACCTCATACCTGCTAGAATGACTATCATCAAAAATATAAGATATAGCAAGTGTTGGTGAGAATGTAGAGAAAAGCAAACACTTGTACATTGTTCATGGGAATGGAAAATGGTACAGCCTCTATAAAATATTATATGAAAATTCCTCAAAAAATTAAGAATAGAACTACCATATGCTTCATGATTTTACTTCTGGGTATTTATCTAAACAGAAACACTAATGTAAAAGGATAGCTGCACCCTCATGTTCATTACATATGTATATGTATAATCACATCACACACACTGGAATATTATTTAGCCATAAAAGAATAAAATTTTGTCATTTGCAACAACATGGGTGGATCTCAAGGACATTATGTTAAGTGGAATAAGTCAGTCAGAGAAATATGAATACCCTATGATCTCTCTTTTGTGTGAAATCTTAAAAAGAAAATTAAAATTAAAAAGAAAGTCAAACTCTTAGCTGCAGCAAATAGATTGACTATTGCCAAAGGTGAGGGTAGGGAGTGATAGAAATGAGTAAAGAGCATATTACATATTTAAAAAATTAAAATTAAAGTATGCTGCAAAATAAAAAGGAAACATTATTTGTTGTTTTAACCAGCACTTTCCTAGACAATCAGCAGAATATCTTTTCCCAAAACACTTATTAGCACCATAAAAAAAACCTGCTTAATTGATAAGAAATACCTTCCTAGATCTTGCCCTTATAAGAATCTCACCCATCTTCACACTCTATGGTCCTGAAAGCAATGCAAGGCCAATGGAATTAGAAGGGTGCATTAGTCAAAGTCTTTCTGGAGTCTGGAGTCTTTTTTCCCCTCTTCCTTGCAACAGTCCTGCTCATTTGCAGACCTATCTCTGTCATGGTTGTTGAGTATTTTCAGAGTGAGTAGAGAAGTCATAAAACATACCTAAGCCAAGAAAATCTTATAAAAGTTGCTTTACACCCAAGAACACAGTAACATGGGGCACCTGTGTTTTCAGAAAAATGACTGCTTCAATTGGCATCATTATTGTGGGTCATTGGTAATAACCTGAGTATTGTAACTTGTATGACTTGTCACTTAGCACGCTCTACCTTTGCATGTTTTCCTAAGTAGCTGCTGAGGGTTTGTGAAGGAAGAGCAGCTGGAGTTGAGAGCCTGCTAGTACTGCCTTTCTTCTTCAGCTTTCTTGCTGTCCTCTGAGAGAAGAGCTCACGCTCATCTTTCTCATTCACCCTTCCTTAAACTGCTCTTAGGACCAAAGGCAGAGAGGCTGCGCAGAGCAGGCAACCATCCTACTTTGGAACCTGCCCTTCCTTTTCTTCTTTTCTATCTTCTCTTTGCCTGAATAGCAACACCAGCACTGGATTTCCCAAAAGACAACATAAGCACGTGTTCAGACACCAGCAAACCAAAGCACCAAAGGAATAAGGAAAATGCCATGGAAAGTAGAATTTCAGTTTTTCAAAGTCTGAAAAAGAATCATGGAGAAAATCAGAACTCTATGGCATATTTTTACCCTTATTTTATGAGTGAGTATGTTTTTGAATTATTTATGTGAGGCACGATAACCTTTTTTAGTGTTGTCATTGAAGTGTGTGATACTGTCTATCATAGTACTGAGCCAAGTTGTTCAGAGAAAAGAGAGTTAAAAAGGGGACAAAGACCCCTGACAAGACATAGGTTTGAGCGTGGCCTTGAGGGATGGGTTGAGTTTAGATGGATCCAGAAGGAACAAATTTGTCTATCTTCCAACCACTTTGCTTTTCTTCACTGTAAATACAGCAGGAACAAAATGCAAGGGTCTTACCCATTAGATTTGAACTGCTGGCAGCATCCCTGCTGTTCTGTGAAAGCCCCAAAGTTCATGACATCTCTTTACAATGCAGAGAAACACCTGGTCCCTCTGAATTCATGTTTAGAAGAATTTCCCAGCTGATAACAAAGCCCTCATGAAGTCAAAGCAGCAAATACTTTGATGCTAATGCATGGGATGCTTTCAAATCATTAATAACAGTGACAATGCTAATAATGTTCATGTGGGAGAAAAAAAGGAGGAAAAGGATAGATCTCAGAGTAGTTCTTCTAATCTGTCACTTGGAGCCTTTCTGTTATACATCCCATGGAAGATGATTTTCCCTTCTCTGTTTCCTTACCTTTGCATCCCAGATACACATCAAGATAATGGGCATGATTGCTGGTGGACCGTGGGACCTGGGCCTCATGAACCTTTCAGGCATTGCCTGAGAGCCACAGAAGCCTGGATCATGGAGGAGCTTGGGGAAATAAAAAGATTGCTGCAGCATGAACACACAAACCATGCTAATGCAGAGAGGACTTAAACCCCCATGCTCACACCAAAGGGTCATCAGCACATTAAGTGATCATTCTGGTCAAATGACCACCTACCCAGCCTAGCTGCTCCAAGCTGAAACAGAATTAGAAAGTAGGGGACAAATTCTTTAGCATTCTCTCCCCAAACTGACCAGGATTTCAGCCTCCATAGTCTATACCCCTCCTGATACATACCCTTCTCCTGATAGTCTAGACTCAGAATTTGGAAGAGTCCTTCAAGTCATTTAGCTGAAATCTCTCATTTACCGGTAGGGAGGTACCTTGGTCAGAATCACTCTGCTAACTAGGGTAAAATCAGCACCAAAACCCAGAACTTCTCATCCTGAACTCTTTCAACCATGTCAACTCTACTTTTGTCCTTTTACTCTTCCACAATCTATTTCAAGGGAAGGATACGTCTTTCACTTCAAAGTGTAGTTTACTAAGAAATGTAGTTATTCTAATAACCATATATGAAAGGAAAGAGGTTTCTATTGTAAAATAAATCTTCTTAGAGAAGTTAGTTCTTGAGCTTCATGTTAGGGAGGGGGAAATTTTAATAGTAAATGCCAGAAAAATGCATTCCTGACAAAGTGAGCAATTGACAAAGACATGGAGGCAAGAAAGGGCCTATGTGAGAGATGACAAAGGGAATAAAGGCCAAGTAACTTGAAAGCTGGGGTGGCATAGATAGGTGAAGCTGGAAATTCTGAGAACTAATTCTTGCTAAGCCATCAGGGAGGTGTTTTACTATCCCTGGAAAAGTTTAGTGAGTGGATCTTCTGAAGGGCTGTCCAAAAAAATCAAAGCTCTAATGGTGGCAACCCCAGCCCAGTGGATGTCCAGTAAGAAAGATGTTTTAGATAAATCCTTTCTAGCCTGTCATAAAGCTTCCTTAAGACATCTGTTTGCTGGTATATTTGAATCAAGCCTGACAGTTCTGGAGATATCTGAACCTCCTGCTGGGTGGGCAGGAGGCCTCAGAGGCCTCTTTCCTGTGTATATGAGTTTTAGGAGACAGCTTAAGGTTAATGGTCAAAAGCACAGACTCTAAGGCCAGGTGGTCTGGGTTCAATCTCAGCTCTGTGTCTTACCAGCCCTGCAGCCTTGGCAAAGCTACTCAACTATTGTGTGTCTCCATTTCCTCAGATGTAAAATGGTGATGCAAACAACAGTACCTAGCTCTTTTAGTTATTTAGAGGATAAAAGGTTCATATATTTAATATAGTGTCTGGTTTATAATTATTGCTAACTGTGAGCTGTTATTATTATTACTTTTATTATTTTTGTTGTGGTTGATGATGCATCTTCTTTTTTGCTTTCTCACCATTTGTTCATATGTTACTTACTCCCCATATTTGTTGAGCACCTGCTCTGTGCCAAGGATAGGGCAAATTATTGAGGATATGGGTATACAAGACTCCTTCCTGTCTCTCAGGGCTCATGATCTAGTAGGGAGTTGAGGGTAATGGAAACAGTGGGAGGGTGTAAGCAGAAGGGAACACAGGTTACCCTAGAAGCCATACAAAAAATCAGGAGGGGGTCAGCAGAGTTTTCAAAGAGATGGGATCCACAAGTGAGTCTGGAAAGATAAGAGAGAGTCATTAAGCATAGAAAGGAGGAGGGGAAGCCCACCTCACCCATCTCAAACCTCTCCTACTCCTCTAGTATGCACTATTGTGTATTGTGTTGGAATGGCAACATCCTTGAGTTACAAAACAAATAAGACTGCTGGTATTTGCTGCATGCCTCCTATGTGTCCATAGTGTTGAGGCTCAGTTCAAAAGGAGCTCACCATTTGACTCAGGGGTCGAGATTTCAGCAAGGTGAACAATGAGAAAACAAGGGTACCCACGATGAGAACAGGTGTTGTGTGCAAGGTGCAGCTTTTAAGTATAAATGAATCCAGGTAATGTGCAAAAATGCCCAAAGGGGATTAGCCTACAGAATGTGCCCTGACTTATCTCAGGCCCCATAATGTTACATTAGCTTTCTTTTACACACAACATACTATGCAGAAGACCCTTTAAATATGTTACCTGGTTTGTTTCATCTGAAAACCCTTAAGAGCAGACTCTATAGAGAATTAGGAAACTGGTAAAAAGGGGCAAATAGTTTGCCTGAGGTGGCTGAATTAGTTATCAATTATTGTGTGACGGATTAGACAAAAACTTAGTACTTTAAAACACAATAATCACTTTTACCTCTCACAGTGTCTGTGGTCCAGGAATTCATTCTGGGCATGGCAGAAAGGGCTTATTTCACTCTACAATGTCTGGGGCCTCAGCTGGAGGACTCAAAGTCCGGGGACTGGATTCATCCGCAGGCCAGCTCACCTACATATCTGGAGGTACATTCTGGCTGCTGGGGCTGTTGGTCAGAACACTTATGCATGGCTTCTCCATGTGGCTTGGGCTTCCCTATGACATGGTGGCTGGATTTCAAGAGCAAATGTCCAGAGAGAGAAAGCCCCAGGTAGAAGTTATGCCTTTTATGACATTACCTCAAAGGCCATGCAGCACCACATCTGCCCTGTTCTATTTCCTGATGCAATTACAAATGTCCATCCAGATTTAGGGGAAGAAAACATAAACCCCACTCCTCAAAGATCAATGTCAATCTCACATTAAAAAAGAGCACATGGTATGAAGTATAAATTGGACATCTCTGTAAAGATAATCTCCCACTGTGACACAACTGTCAAATGGCAGATTGAGGTCCTTTGCTGACTATGGCTTCACCAACAACACCAGCTTCCACACTGGAGGAGGACACACATGTCTGCGGATGTTTGAGTACTTGGAGACATATGCTACAGGCTCTGTAGCTGGGTGATATAACTCTAATATGCAGAAGGTAGCCATTCTCTGAGATTTGTCTCCTTCTAACTTTCTAATCCCTAAGATCGTGGCCAAAGTTTTAAGAAAAATACCCATGACAGAAATCCAAGATGACAAGGATCAGAAGAATGAGCACTAGGTTATTCACCTGACTTCCTGACTTAGTGTTTTTTGGGGAACATTCCTAATCTTGTTTTCAGCTGTTTCTGCATTTCTATGCTGCTTATCACCTTTTAGACTCAGATACAATATGAATTATTCATTTGATTTAGGGCAAGTACACCTATTTCCTCCCAGGACCCTAGAGGCAGACATAGAAAATTAATTCACAATGTCTGTAGCTGAAGTCATTTGCAATTTCCACACCAAGGAAGAAATAAACTGAAGATATAGGACTTGAGAAAGCTCAACAAAGTTGAGAATAGTCATCAACAATTTTCATTGCTCTGTAGAGACAACAAATGCATACTGATTACCACATGAAAAGTTCATTAGCTATCAAAAAGGGCTTCTCAGTCCTAGTGGTGGCAAGGCCCCATAGTAATGACTGAGGGACCAAAGAAGCTCTTCCCTGGAAATGTAAGAGAATGATAAAGAACTTCCAGGACAAAGAGAGGTGGACCTGTTGACCTCGTTGACCTCTCAGTGTTCTCCCTAACCTGTTCTTCTATTATTCATGTATTCCAGGACTAATGAGTTGGAGCTCTGACCCTGAAGAGGGACAGAGTTAAGGATTTCTTACTCTTGGGCATTATATGAGCCTGAAGAGTGAGCATTATAGATGGACATTGATTATAGATGGACAGCATCAAATGTGGACTATTCCTCACTACTCTGGATTTTCCAAGAGCTATTTGGTTATGACATGCTCTCTGTCATCAGATATATCCTTCATGCTGCTATCCTTAGAATTTTGGGAGTTGACTTCCTATATTGTAAACTTCAAAATATTCTCCAGTATTCCTGACCCTCTAATTGTGTCCTCAAAGATGAGACATTCCTGATGAGGGAGGATTGCTCTTGAGTGTAAGAGTAAAATAACTGTAGACTATTAGACCTGGGTGAGGAAAGAAAATAATTTTCTGATCATCTCTGTACAGTTCTAAGAGTTCCTCTGAGTTTCTCTAGGGAACTCAGGTGCAGGGTAGGGAGGCAAGTGAATGAGCTCATGTACCAACTAGAGTAACTTCTGTTTATCTGTTTTACACACTGAATCAAGGGGTCCTCATTAAAAAAATACACTAATCCAACTCCCTTGATATAGAGAAGACAAGGTGGCTGTTGAAAGAGGGCCATTTCTTAAATTCATTTTACACAAAAAGAAAGATCTAGAAACTCAAAACCTCAATCAGTCACATTTCCTTCTAGAAAAGTCATCATCATACAAAATGATTTGACTGTAGATCATGCAATTTTTCATGACTCAGAAAGCATTGTTTGTTGGGAAAGCTACGGAAACAGAAGGTTTACAAGGAGCTAAATTGCCTTTCCAGAATGACCTTGGTAGAACAGCTCTTTTTTACATTTTTCCTTTTATATTCATTTTTGTTATTTCAGTAATTCCTCTACCTAGACTCTTGGGACAGTTAGGCACCTGGCTGAATTGATTCTTTTTCACCCCTCAGTTTGAAAAGGGTATTACTCCATAAAACACAACTTCCATAATTCTTTTCTTCCTTGTCATTTTATTTGGGAACCGTTTGCCCTTAGCAACCCCTGCTGCTTGATAAGTGTGAGCCACAGGGAAGTCATATAACTGCAGTCCTAAATTGTTATTGTTATTTCTGGTGTGAAATTTAGCAAATGCATCTGCTGCTAGAAATACTTAACATAAAACTTTCAGAAAAAAAATATTCTCTTAACACTGAGGGTTAATTGTTTTAAAGATTCTTTTATGATCATCCCCTAGATGGTGATTGATATTATTAATTGTTACTATCATTCTGATTATTAATATATTTTTGTGGTGATGTTGAGATTAGGAACTCAACATAATTGAATTTTTCAGGTGAAAATAGTAAGTAGGTGTCACGACTTAATTCCTATTATATATCAAACACCTTATTTACATAATACCACTTAATTATCATCACAAGCAACCCCATTCTTTAGGTGAAGAAATTGAGGCCCTGCCATGTATGGGCTCATGTCCATTGGCTCACAGTTGGAAATGCAGGGTCTGCATTTGGGCCTGACTTTGTCTGACTCCAAGGTCCAGGTTTTTTGTCACCCTGTTGTATTAGATATCCTTCTACATGACATTAGATGTCTCTTTGGTTAGAAATCTGCATCTTTGTCGTTTAAAAGCAGATTTGAAACATTATGTAAGCTTTTCTTGGTAACACTGCCCTATTATTAAGAATTTCAAGTTGTCATAATACAAATATTTCTTTTTCACTCTAATTATATATTTTTAATTCTTTTTTTAATTTTTAATCATTTTTATTAATGTTCAAGTACAGTTGTCTCTATTTTCCCTCCACCACTATGCTGCACCCCCCCACCCTCAAGAATATTTCTTTCACTAAGCATCTATCTATACCACAAATGGGCTAAAGGCTTTACATGTGTCATACCTGTATAAGATCCCTACAAAATGGATATAATTTTGTCAACTTTATGACTGAGTAAATAAAGGCAAGTCTAAGGTAAATTTTCCATAGGAGCCAGAGTTGAGAAATGTACCAGGTCTTTCTGATACCAGTGCCTTTGTGTCCACAATGCCTGTAAAGGAATAATAATATACAATGATAATGTGGAGGCACCTCATGTTTGAATTTAAATTATATAAAACCACTGTATAGGCTCAAGAAACAGAGAGTAAATTAGAAACATGGCAGCAGTTTGTCTGCTTTTTTAAAAAAAACGAGCATGTGTGTGAGACAATAACCAATGACCTGCTATTGGTTGTCTCCCCATCTCCATCTGGCCACTTCTTTTCTATCTCTCACAACACCAGCTTCTCTGGATGTAGCAGCGGTGTCAAACTCATTTTTACCGGGAGCCACATCAGCCTCACGGTTGCCTTCAAAAGACCAAATGTAATTTTAGGACTGTATAAATGTAACTACTCCTTAACTAGGGGCAAGGAGTTCGGTGCTGCCTCCAGGTAGAAACAAGGTGCCGGGCCAGATAAAACAAGGTGGAGGGCCATATTCAGCCTGTGGGCATTGTGTTTGCCACCTGCGATGTGGAGGATGACTCCAATGTTAGAAGACGTGTGTCTTCATAGAAATGGACTTCTAACTCCATGCCACTGATGCTCATCTGCTCCAACACAGGATAGGGGCTGGGGAGCTGTGTTGGACTCACTGTGCAATAATACCTTAATTGCTTTGTGGCACCTTCCTCAAGGTTTGAAACTCTGTAAGAGAAGAGTATTTTAATATTTTGTCTACTTTTCTAACTTCTATGCCTAGTATATAGTAAATTCTCAATAAATATTTGCTGATGTATGGTTACATTAAATGTAAAATAATAAAAAAGTTCAAGTTGTGAGGAAGTTTATCTCCACATCAAATAATCCTAAATTGGATATATTTAGTGTATATGCCTTTTTTAAAAAAATAGCTTTTCTGCTTTCTCCTTCTCTGAAAACTCTTGCTTCTGGTTTATGAAGATAAATTACCATGCATGTTATGATTAGGTACAAAGTAAGAGTAAATAGACTCCACATCAGAATAATTGAGTTCTAATTTATGAGCACTAGGGCATCTATATTAGCCACTTGAGACTTTTGGTTTCTTCTTGGGTCCTCAGCTACATTTCAGGTCACTGGTTATAGGGCAAGTGAGTTTGAGTTAAAGATATTTTATTGTAATTACTATGACTGCTGACAGTATAACTACAAGAACTTCTTATATTTTATCATTATATTGAGATGCTATCTGATACACTTTACACATGGAATGTTGGTTTCCACAAAGCAAAAGGCTTTGGTACTTGGTGAACTCATTTATAGAGACTCCTATTGCAAGAATACCCAAAGTTATAATGGTTATCCTTGATTTTGTGATAAGTTGTGTTAATGTATTACTGGTAGTATGCAATTATTGATTCATTTATTTATCATAAGCATTTCCCTCAAGTACTAATTGAATACTTATTCAGTACCATGTACTCTTTTAGGGCCTGAAAGAGTGCAAAACAGTCTCTGTCTTCATGGAACTTATATTCTCTCAGAGTTTTCCATTTGGCATGCAGCTTAAAAATGTGATCACACCCATCACCACATGTGACCTTCAGAAAAACTCTGAGAACTAAGCTGGGCAGGTATCAATTTTCCTATTTCAGAGATGAGCAGATTCACCTGGATTCTCCCCTTGCTCTCTGTGGGATACAGAAAGGACTGGACTTAGTGAGCTTTGTCAGGGAAGAAGACAAAAGCGGCTGAGTGTGTGAGGGAGTGTACACAGATGTGCACACCTGAAAAACTGCACAGCTGTGAAGCCTGAGGTCTCCCGGGAAGCCAAAATATGGATTCAAGCTCTTTTGAATCACCTCCATTCTTGTTTCTGTCATCTTCTCTCTGGGCTTCTCATTACTGCAGGAATGCGTAGTGAATACCAAATAAGGTTCTGCTTGGCCTGGAGGGGCCCTTCCTCCCTCAGCTTGAATGCTCAGCAGGTGGGGTAGACCTGTGGGTATGTCCTATTGGTAGTGTCTTTCCCATGTGCAAGGGCTTCACATGAAGGCAGAGCAGTGACACATCTACCTACAGGAAAGGACATGTTCTTCACAAATAGGACATTACACCTTTGCAGAGACTCACTGAAAAAGTATTTACTGCAAGATACAAATTATACATGTTTCTCGTCTAGAAGCATTTAAGTATCCATTTAGTTCCCAACAGTAGAAAGGTGTGTTTTAAGTGGCATGGTATAGCAGTGGGCTGCTGTGGCAGTGACATTTTACCCTCCAGCTCCCATAACCTCCACCCTGGAGGACACTTGCAAGGACTCTTCCTAGTAGAGAGAGGGGGCAAAGTGCCCTGCCTTAAGGATGTATCTAGGGGCAGAGAGAAATGGAGAACCTAAGGAAACCCCAGTGAAACCCCTCACAGAAGATAGCAATCCCTCACTTGCTTAGGCCAACAACCCTTTGATTCCTGCTTCTCACCTTCACCCAAGCCATCTCACGTTTTCTCCAGGGAATGTTCCAAAATATACACACACTAAAAAAATTCATATTTTATTTTTATGGCTTCTCATTATATCAACTCTCAAATGGGAGTGACTCTGCCACTTGCTTGGTATCCCTTGAGGCTTGACAAAGTTGCGGTGAGAAAGAGCTATAAGAAGGTGCAGTATGCTGTATCCCTACACCAGAGCAACTCGTTGCCAAGGCACTGTGTGCTGAGCAGGGACAGCCCAGCCAGATTTGAGTTTGCACCTTAGCTCAGCACCAACCTCCCTGAATTCAAGTTTTCTCATCTAAAATGGGTAAGGATGCTGCTTAATACCTACTACACAAGACTATAGCATGGACTGAATTATTATGCACTGCTACTTAGCACCAAGGTGGCAAGTGGGAAGTGCTCCAAAAGTTAAAGTAGAAGTTGGTAACATGCGGGTGATTTCAGATCTTTGGTTTTATTCACAGACCATGTGGATTAAAGATGAGATAAATTTGTATAGCATGTTAGACACATAAAAGGGCAGTCATTTCAATTGTTTAATTAGATTATTATAGTTTTTAATGATAAAGGGTATTTATTTCTTTACAATCCCTTACCCTATCAAAAGTTTTTCTGTGACTATTCAATCATGTGTTAACTTAAATACAAAAGCACTACCCCGAGTTTCTCCTTCTATAATCCAGAGGAAGAAGTCACTGATATTATCACCATTTGAAGATGAAAAAACTGAGGGCTGAAATGTTATTTAATCTTTGGTGACATCACAGGGACACAGGCTGGCTGTCCCAAGCTGCCCACTTCCTGGCCTATAGTCTAGAAGATTCACCACTTACCCTGCATCTCTTTCATCACCAGCTACTGCCTAGATCAGTCTGATTGATGCTCTTAGTTGCAAAAACAAAAACAAAAAATAAACAAGAATTAATCTGACCCAAAGTCTTCTCTTTTACCTATAGTGTTATAAAGGTGGTCAGCTCAGAAACTCTGGTGGTGAAACTAACTTCATGATGACAGCAGCAATGTGTCAAAGGCTTGGTCTTTGCCATCTGAAACCTGGTGACAATCTACTACCAAGGAGGGCCCTTAGATACTGTTTATAGCAGTCCTGTAACTCAGTCCCTAAGAAAGAGCATTTAGGAAAGACGTCTGACCAGTTGAAAGGTGAACAGAAAAACAAGAAGGATGAATGATTTTGATGTTTGGAACAATTTTGGATTTGCTCTTTGAATCTAGAAATCAGGACTGGCTAATGATATTCATATTTGAAAGAGTAGAGTCTTCAAGAGTGGGCCTCTGGAGGCAGCATCAGGAAGATGCAGAACTGGAGACAGGGAGGCTGATAGTCTGTATTACTGCAAACTGCCTCTAGACCCTATTTTTTTCAGCTATCATTTGGACCTCATTGGGTGTAATTTGTTGAAAAGGGGCAGGGGAGGAAACACCCAATACCATCTGCTTCATTGTTTTGTGGGAAAATACATGCAGTTAAAGAAGGGGCAACACATTATTTGCCCAGTCTGAAGCTTTTGGTGCACCCCTGCAACTATTTGACCTGAATATATTAAATAGTGTAATGTTTTGTTACATGTCCCAGGACAAAAAAAAAAAGAAAAAACGTCAAGCTATCACTTATTAGCTTTTTGTTCCTGGGTCCTTCTACAGTTGAGTAGATAGCGTGAAAGATAGTGGGGAAATCCAAAGGTAAAGGTTAAACTCTGTTTTATTATGTTTACAGGATTTAAAGTGTAAGTCAGGAAGTGCTTACATAACATCAAGTGAAAGTGGTGGATTAGTAACCAGAGCGGGACTTGAAAGCAGCCTTAATCCTCCGAATCTCCAGGGGTGAAAGGTCAACCTCTAACACCAGGTTGTGTAAAGAATGGAGAAGGCACAAGCTTCTGTTTCATCGTGGCCCTGCTAATCCACTGAGGAAATGAGCAGCCAGAGCTTGGGGAAAAGTAACTGCCTCCTCCCAGGGAGAGCCACCTGTGAATTTAACCAAGGAGGCGTAATTAAAGTCTGAAGGGCTCAGTACAGGGGGGTTGGCCTGGGGCAGACACAGCCCCCAGCTGCAGGGTTTGAAGGCAGGGCTTCCACAACCTCGCATGAGTCAACCCCCTGCCAAAGCCAGAGAGTGGAGCACTGCTTTCCCCTGACAAGCTCTTGTCATGCTGAAAAGTGGGCTGGCAGACCACATGACAATCACACACAAACACTCCCAGCCCAGCTGAATGGTAACTCTGTAAGGGGTTAGTTGGCATACTAAAGGAGTCAGTTGCCAAGAACATGGGCCCAAAGAACTGTTAATAAATCAGTCTTCCTATTTTTTCTTTTACTTGCTTGTTCTCTCTCGCTAATCAAAAATGGGAAGGAAAAAAACCCTTTTCTTACTCATGAATATACATTTTAAATAGATCCTCTAAAATTATACTAAGGCTTGTCCCCTAGGATTTAAAATACTTTTGGAAGTAATGGCCTGTAATATATTGAAGTGTGTTTATTTAGCTACTTGCCCCTATGATTGTCCTTCTATATATATCCATCTACCTGTCTGGATGGGTGTTTAAGAGATCTTAAGACACAAAAATAAATCCAAAGACAAGTGTGACATTATATGGACATAAACACTTCTTAGGAGAGGCCTAAGATTAGGATCCAGATTCCTGTTTTTCTTCCATCTCTCTTGGTAGACACTTTAGGCATCTTTCCCTAAATTCCCCTTTAAGCCAGAGAGTGTTACATGGAATGTTTAAAGTCCATAACTTGGTAGACATCTTTCTTCCATGCATGGACAAATTGGAATTTTGGATACAATCAATTTATGAAAGAAAGTTCCAGCACGTTTCAGCACAAATCTGAAAAAGCTTTTAGGGTAGCCGTTCCATATTTATTCTGAGCTGGCCTTTATTAAATCACTGGTGAAAAATATGGAGATTCGTCTCAGCTGTAGTTTCATCGCCTTAAAACAGCAGAGGCATTTATCTTATGAAATTGCAGAAGTCGAGTGCTGTGCAGACTGATGGCTCAGAGGTGCTCCTGGTATTAGTATCTGATTGTCTTCCCTAAGGTGTTTATGACGCATACAGCTGTTAATAGCCTATGCTGTTCATTTTTTATAGAATTTGTGGTTTAAGCATTATGCTTAGAATACCTAAAATATTTTGTTCTTTCTTTTAAAAAATGGTATCAAACTGTTTAATGCAAAATGTGAAAAGTGCTTAGTTACATATATTTTATTCTCTGCCACCTTTATTTTTTTCTTCGGAGCCCTCAACTTATTCCTTGGTGCTTTAGAACCTGGCTTGTTCCCCAACTCTGTTCTTCATTAAGTCGAAACTAATAACATAACTGCATCTGGAAAATGAGGGGCAAGATTGAAAAATAGATCAAACATGAGATTCAAAGTGCACTACGTGAGGATGGAGCCTATGTCTGCATGGTACTTCAGGGGAGACATCAAAGATAACAGCCTACTCAAACACCCAGTATATCAAAATCCCCCCAAACCACGCATCATTACCACACTGACATGGTTCTCAAAGGGTCAAATTGTGATATAAGCATTTGGTATAGTCTAATTCGATGCTAAAATGGTTCCCCAACAGAGCTCACAATATTCTTCAACCCTACTAAGGCACTACTAAATGGGGAAAGTAATGAGGGGTTGAGGTCTTTAAAAGCTAAAGTCAAAATATAAGCAACCTTTAACCTGGAAATTCCACTCACAATGGAGCTTGTTTGGGAATGAACTCCATTGAAGAAGCTGAGGAAAGGAACCAGTTATGATAAATGGGTGAGAGTCAAAAGCCAAGTCACAATGATTTATTTAAGAAGAAACAATTTCTAAGTTGTGGCCTCCGAACTAACTCTTAGAGAGAATGAGGAACCCAAAAAGGAAGTTATATCCAGTGTATTTATGGGATAGAAGTTGTGAGAGAGCTCAGGAGACTGTCCAGCAAACTCGACGAGGATGTCCTCAGTGGCCTGTTGGAGAGGAACAGATAAGACTTATGTGTACATGGGGATGGAAGGAGAAATGACTTCTTCCTAATCAGCAGCCTTCAAACCTCTTTCCTCATCTCCAGACGTGCAGTCTGATGTTGAAATGAAAGCAAGTCTGAAGGGAGAGAATTTTCCTATTTTCATTTTGCCTAAATATAATCAAAGGGATTTGAAGAGAAAAAGGTCTTATCCTATTAAGTCCACAGTTTGAAGCAAATTTGGGGAAAGCAATAGCAGAAAGTAATGTCTTAAACCAAAGAGCTTTATACTCACATTTCGAGGTTGTCATAAATGCAAGGAGTATACTAGCAAGAGTTGATATGCAGAATTCAAGAAAAAAAGATAAGTATAATCTCATGTCTAATAGATGAACTAAACATTCTGTTTTAAGCCAGCAGGTAGATGCTGATAGAGCTGAGGAATTAGAACAGCATGTTTTCCAGGGCTGAAGCCCACATGTAACTTCTCTCTCTCATAAAGGAAGAAATCAGGAGAAATTAGAACACAGCTCTGCTGTCCTGAGTCATATGGGGATGGGGGAGCAGTAAGGCTCAAGTACTAGCTCTGCCCCTTGTTGGCTGTGGAAATTTGGCCTGAGTACTTCACCTTGCTGTGTCTCTGTCTGGGAGATGGAGTTGATGATGGCTTCTTTGTAGGGTTGCTGTGGGAGACTGAAAGGGATAGTGTATGGAATGCACTTAACACATGTCAAGTACAAAGTAAGTGTTTATTATCAATTAGCCTGGCAAGCCAAGCATGATGGTCTGGTAAATTTTTAGAATCAGCTTTACTGATTCAGCAAAAGTCTCTAAGCAATAGTGTCCCCCGCTTAGGGGAGAGTCATGCCACCCATTCGCAGAGATCATCCACAATCCACTGGCCTCAGTCACACAGTCTCCTCACAGATGCCCCAATAAGGCCTTCCACTTAGACTCCCTGCAGCTTCCTGAAGCTTCCAGAAAGATCGTCCTTGCCTAGAGCTGGGCACTGGCATCTTTGTAGCACAATAGGCACAGAGTGGGGAGGAAGGTGGAGCTAATTATGGGACCTTAGTGTGTGGGGGGAGGAGGGGAAGAGCTGAGTACTCTCCAGAAATTTAACAAGTGGTCTAGGGGTTTGCATAATATGCATATTTTAGGAAAGGAGTCTGGAAGGGGAAACACAAACACACTCTCATTTTCATTAAGCACTTTTTTTAAACAACAAATTACATAAAATGATACATCAGGAAACAAAGATGTAAACTTGCAGCCTTTAAATAAGGATACAACTCATAGAGGTGCAGCTTCATCCAGGATTCTGAGAGCTATCAGTTATGTGTAAGCAACATCTAGTTTCTCAAAGGAAAAACATAAAAGATTCTCCAAATTAAACTTATTTTTAACACAGAAGGTAACTGCTTTCTTAACAATATTTGTGACCATGGCACTAATCCTCCTTGTATCAAGTCAGTTGTTTTTTCTTTGTCCAGAGAGATACAGGACAAATTATTCTGAAAGCAAACATGTTTCATTGCAATGCCTTGCTTTCAAAATGCTGGCCTTAAATGACTATTAAAAATCTGAAAGAATGAGTAACTTGAATTCTTGTTACTGATTTCAACACATGATCCACATTTATTCTGGCATCCGAATCCTTGCTTTGGTGGTCAGCCAAAAATCTTTCACCTTATCATTCACCTGTTACAAGTAACATTCTTCCAGTTAAACAGGTAGTAAGAAGAAAGAACACTTTTTGCATCCCAAACACCATTCTAAACACTTTGCCTCTTTGGCCTCCCCCAGTCCTCACATGACACTCTGGGGCAGGCCCACTGCTGAGTTTGTTGCAAGTGGGGCTATGGCTTTCCTTGGGTGCCTAGGAGGAGTGGTGGTGCTTACACCCCCAGGTGAGGGGTCAAGTCCAGAGTCCTGGGTTCTAGTTCCAGCTTTGTCACCAATAATGGGTGGCACAACTTATTTGAGTCCCTTAATGTTATTCCCTTATCAGGTAAATAAAAGACAGGAAACATATGACTTCTACTGTCCTTTTGAAAATCTGGGTAGTTTTTTTTGTTTTGTTTTGTTTTTTTTGTTTTTTGTCTTCAGTGAAATCACACACAGCTTAGAATTCTGGCTTCGGTGTCTTATCTGTTGGAGAAATGTTATTCCAATGATTTGGGGGGTCTTTGTAAACTACTTTGCTAGGAGAAAATGCATAAAAAAATAAATAAATCTATCTTGGAAAAGTCTTGCTTGCCAAATTCAGTTTTATTGCATGTGGCTCCAGTTATATCAAGGAGTATCAGGAGAATTTCAAAGTCAAGTTAATTCATTCATATTTTAAAGTGGTGAGGGGAGTCATTTTTCTTTCTAAGGTGGAATAAAAATAAATATCTGATTCCTCTTTATCAAAGTGGTGTCTGCATTGTTGTTGAAGCCTTTTATTTTTACTCCTTCATCATGTTCACTTAAGCTATTTAAAAAATAAGGTTGTTATGTTTATAATGACCTAGGAAGAAAATTATATCCAAGAAACTTTATAGCTCTTAAAGTATGTCATCCTCCTCTATACCACACCCTAAGAGTGAGCATAATAATATACTCATAAAGATTGATAGCTTGCATTTGTATGAAAGTTATTCAGCTATTGCATGAGAATTAAAATAAAATTATCTTCTCACCAAAGGAGGTAGTAATCACCCCAGGCTAAGGCGGAGGTAGAGTTTAGAAAAATCTGGGTTCTGAGGATCTTTATTTCTCTACAAAATTGGTAACTTCTTTTCATATTGCATGAGTTACACACAACATTAAATACGTATTTTGAAAACGCAGCCTTGCCCAACCAGGTCTAAAAATAGGTCTTTCCTTTCAAAAATCGAGCTATTTTTTTTTTACTAGTTTTGGCTTTTGTTATTGTCAAAAACATTTCTCCAAAGCCCTCATTGCCTCTTTTCAGCCAGCAAATTGCTCAGGGATGGTGTTTCTCAGCAGCAACAGCCCCTGGGGCTGGACAACTCATGCATCAGTCAGAGAGGAAGAGACAAGAGAGGGAAAGTGTGTGTGTGTGTGTGTGTGTGTGTATGAGAGAGAGTGAAAAGTAAGAAGGATCGCTGAATAGTCTCTGTTGTCCTGTTTCTTTCTGAGTACATTTCAGAGAGAAGATGTGTTTTTGATAGAATGCCCTGCCTCTCTCAGTGCCTAATACACCTTTGAACTTGCCAGCACACACTAGGGTTCTATCCTGTTCTATTACCCATTAGTCTGGCCATCTGTCCATCTGCCCTACCCTAACTACATTCTGATCAAGTGTATGTGTGTATGTGTGTGTATAGTATAAGGATATATACATATGTGATAAACAATACTTAAATCAAATTATATATTACATATAATATATTAAATTATATGATAATATAATTTATATCATATAATATATACTATATATGATATATACTATATTATATAGTATACATCATATGATGTAAATAATATTATATGTTGTGTTATATATTATATACTACACATTGTATGTTGCATGCTATATATTATATATAAAATAAGTTATAACATTATATAGTATATTATAATATATACTATATACAGTGTAAATAATATATGGTATATATTATATGTATTGTATATAGGCATTCACACATACATATCCCACAATATTGTGTATACTAAATATGTTCAATATCTTCTGAATTATCAAAATTAGGAAAGGAAAAGACCTTTATGTATGTTGCACTAGAGATCATAAATATAAACTCCAGTAATAATTGCTTATTTCTAGAAAATACTTATATTAATGTAGATACATTATACAATTTAAATTTATAATTGTATTAATTTTCCATCATAAAAATTACTTTGGTCATAGAAATCTTGAGAAATACAGAAAAATAGTACAAAGAGAAGAGAAAAATGATTCATAAATATAGGATTTAAGAATGCTACTACTAACAGTCTGGTGTGTTTGGTCCTAGTCTTAACATACTGCTTTAATTGTTGTAATCATAGGGTCTGTGAACTTTCTATCATCACATTTTCCACTAAAAATAAAACGAAAGACCTCTGTCTTCTGGGATCTTTGTAAACCTAACTTTAAGTGCCTGTGAATGGAGTATCATAATTTATATAACCATTTTCTTATTGTTGGATCTGTAATTTGCTCCCAATATTTTTTCACCAAAGCTTTTGCTGCCTGTCTTCTGCTCATAGTTATTTGTTTTCTGTTACTGTCTATCTAAAATGCTTTTCTTTTTCTTCCCCAATAATCCACATTACTTCTCTCATCCTTCTCAGGATGATTTCCACATTTCATTCAGTTACCCCATTTTGTCTTTGAGTAGTCACCATGACACTTGGTCAGGCATGAAACATCTAGAAGTAGATAAAAAATAGTAATAATAAAAAGCAAGGTTTCTACAGCCATAAGCCTTGCATTCTGCCAGATCCCATTCCCAACTTTCCTGAGGGTGGCTTAGTGTTTTTGGAACCAGTGTGCTTTGCTGATAAACCATGCACCATACCTTCTCACTTAGGTCCAATCAGACTGCTAGTCCCTGGGGTCAGAGATCATTCCAATGTTTATTCTAATATTCTCTATAGCTCTTAGCATGAGGCTTTGCCAACTGTGAACACTTAGTGCATAGCAAGTGTGAACAGAGCCTTATTCACTTTAATATAGATCAACCTCCCTTGCTATGTGGTCTCCAGCTTAGTGTTTGTTCCCTTCCACATTTATTGAGCAACTATTATATTCTGGGTGCTATGCTGGGCATTGTGGGAAAAGCAAAGCATTATTTAAGAATGTCCCTGCTCTCATCCCTCATCTAGGAGAGAAAATAAACCAGGTTCAATGGTAACTATAATATGAGTGTCTGTCAAATAAGAATGATAATAAAATAACATATAGCACTAGTTAGGTGCTTGTCATGTTCTGTCAAAGTGTAATATACCTTACACCGCTCCTTTTCTAGGTTGCAAAGCCAAAACCCAGGATGCTCAGAAACAGTCTAAGAAAACAAGGTGCCAGGGAACACAGAGGGAAAAAAAGCCATTTAAAATTGGAGGGAACGGGAGATTTCACAGGGTAAATGCTATCCAGCTTTTGGAAACCTGGAAATAGAGGGAAAGAGCATTTCAGATAGAAGAAACCTTATGAGCAAAGGCCTGGAGTCAAAAATCTCATGGGTCTTTCAGACACATGTAGATAATATTCAAAGGTAGGTTTGGAGGACTGAGGAGGTGGCAGCCAGGGACATTTGAGCACCTACTGTAAACTGGTTAAACAGACTTTACCTGCCTTATCTTGTTTTGGTCCCCACAACTCCACTAGGACAATATTATTACCCCCATTTTAAAGGTAAAGAAAGTGAGGCTGCTAACAAATGGCCAGCTCTGTGTTCTTACCCTCCTATGGGACAGCACAGCAGGGCAATTAAGAGCACAGTTTGAGTCCCATCCTCTGCCAGGTAACTGTGAGACCACAAGGCCCTTATCTCCTTGTGCCTCAGTCTCCTCATCTATGAAATGACCATGATAATGGCACATTCCATGTAGGGATGCTGTGAAGACTAAATGAGTATGTGGCCAAGAGAAAGTGCCTGACACATGCTGGTGAGTATAATGATTCTTCCTGTGGGCACTATGTCCCTCACCTGTCTCTCCATCCATCACACCTGATATCCTGTGAAGAGGTTCCTTTCTTGACTACAGTAGGGCCATCTCTTCCCTTCCCTGTCTGCTCATGGCACTTACTGCCAATGACAAGCACTTAGATTTTGCAAACACTCTACCTTTTGCTCTATTGGCTTCTTTTTGATGGCACCTAATACCTAGATCTTTTCTTCCTTCAACTTCTTTGAACTCTTAGAAAGCAGTAACAAATCAATTATTTCTCTGATACCTCATAATGTACTACCACTCCCACCAATATCACACAGGTACCAGGCCCAAATTCACGCTTATTGATTATTATCCACTTCCCAAAGTCTTTGGTATAGAGAGAACCCACAGGACATACTGTGTGAGAAGGGTGGGAAATCACTGCCATCATTTCTCAAGTAAGATCTCAAGTAGTAAAATGGTCCCTGGGTGGGCTGGCAGGTGGAAAGCTGATTGAGAAGCTGGATAGTCCTGGCCCTGTTGGAAAAGGTAGGAGGAGGTTAGAGTCAGAGCTCCTGGGGAAGATAGTGTCAACATGAATTCTCTCAGAGAGCCACAAAGAGACGGGTGATGACAAGGCAAGTTCTCACCCAGAGCAGCATGGGTGGCACTAGGAGGCTGACCCCCAGGCTGGGAGAGATGGAAACAGCCCCATGGGGAGGCAGACTGCATGTCTACAAAGTGGGCCTCCTGCCAGGAAGGAGTCCGAAAGATACTAGCTGCAAGCATTTCCTGCCTCAATTTTGGGGACCCTGTGTTCACTGTAGCTTATTTTATTTATGTCATATCCCCTCTTTGCTTACCAGAGGCTTGCATTCCTAATGTTTGTGTTTATGTGTATTTATTTTATTTTAATTTGTCAATTTTATTTTTGTGCTTTTAAAATGTTTTCTGACTTTATTTCATTAAATTTAACCTTTTTTTCCATTGAAGTTGGTTGTGTACATGCATTATTTAAAATTTTGTTATTTTCGATTCCCTCAATTGAGTTTTTGTAATTAACAATACTTGAAAAAAAAACAATATTTGTATAGTACTTATTATGTCCCAGTCTTTAAATAACACTTTACACATATTAACTAATTTAATTCTAACAACAATGTGATATAGATATTATTATTATTTCTACTTCCAAGATGAGTAGATTGAAGCAAAGAGAGGTTAAGTAGCTTGACAAAGTCATGCAACCAAAAAATGGCAGAGTCTGGATTTAAACCCCACGCACTTTGCCTTTGGAGTTTGCACTTAAATCACTACCTATGACACCAACCTATAATAGTAATAGTAAACATCACTTGCAGGCTTGCAATTTGCCTGGCCCTTACTATGTGCTTTATATTTGATGCCTAATTTAATCCTAAAGTAGAGAATGTAATTATCCCAGTTTTCAGTTAAGGAAACTAAGGCTTGGAAGATTCAAATCCTGCCTCTGCTTCTCAGCTGCAGACTCAGCATGTGCAACCAGGTGTGTGGGCCCCAGAGACTGTACCCAGAATCATCCTGCACACCTTCATTTTCTTCATATCTTTTAAAATAGCACAGATTTTAAGATTCTGAATGTACTTGACTCATCTTAAAGGAGAGTTGTAAAATTCCAAGGTGAAAAAAAATCAAAGCTAAATTCTCTCTAACATTAATAATGATAATACGACCTTGCCACTAAGTTCTGGTAAGAGAATCTAAATCAGGATTTCATTCTGTCTGCACTCGCTTGAGGCTGGGGCTGACAGGGTGTCTTCACAGAGAGCTTAAATTTCCAGGCCCCAGGCTTACTTCAGACTTGGAATTCACCCACCAGGTCTCATTGCACCTCAATGGATCCTTTCTGTTTGGAAGCCTGCACCCAGAAACCTCCAGGTCATGGGCGTGTGTTTTACAAATCAAATCATGAAGAAATAAGGACTGGCAAATACCAAGATCACCTTAGGGAAGCTTCCAGGAGCCCATCAGCCACAGGGACAGCGGAGCTCATTAGGTCAGGCACTTCATCATGGAGGGACAGATTAACAAAGAGCTTCACTGGATCTGGAGGATAAAACCCTTTGAAGGCTATCATTGCTGAGTCATGTTATAGGTCTAAGAGTCACATCGAGAGATGACACAGCAATAGCCTTCCTTCCCCTCTCCCCACCAACCATAAGGAAAGGGAAAACAAAACTGAAAGGAAATAAAAACCTGAGGACATACATTATTATCACTGGATACAGCAGCAGAGCTCAGAGGAAAATGTTGTTCCCATTTCACAGCTGAAGGCACTGAGGCTTGGAGAAGTGAAGCAGGATTATCAGCCAGCCCAAGGCAGCACCTACATTTAAACTGACTTCCAAGTCAGGTGCTACCTTGCTGTGTGGCCTCCCTGTGAGGACAAATGGCATGGAGCTCACCCAGGAAGGACAAATGGGGAGGAGACCAGTGCCACTAAAGCACGAGAGATTCCAGATAAGTACTGGTGGCTAAAAAAAGAGGGCATCTGGGGGCCTGGCAGATGTAACAGATTGAAGCCGGGACTGGGTCCAATGAATCTAACCATAGCGATTCACCATTTGTGCTGGCACCTGAGCTAGAGGCTAGGGATGTGAGGGAGTAGTTAAGAAGTGAGGAAGGAAATCTAAAAAAATAAGACCCTGAGCTGTACTTGGGAGGAGTATTGGGGCAAGGGAGCAGGCATAAGCCCAGTTGCATCAGGTGTCACAGAACCTGGACGTTCACGCTGAGATAGCATTGACTGCTATCATCACACTGGTTCTTAAAATGTATGTCCCTTTTAAAATAGAGGTCATTAAAAAAACGAACCTTTAATCCCACAGCCCCAAGCAACTCCTGTTGGCATAAGAGAAAAATGAAAATAATACATAGGCTTGTTTAGGAAATTCAAAGTTCAGTGAAAGGCAAAAAATGATAGGTAATCTTCCCCCTTTTCTGATTCTCAGTTCTCAGTAGTCACACTATTAACAGTATTTGTTCTTACAAAAATGTGTGCATTTACCAATATCCAAACACCATAGATATATTCTCTCTCTACCTCTCTCTCCCCATATATGTAGGATGTTTGCATAATTATTTAGTAAATTTACATGTTCTATATTTATATGATTTTGCATAATATACTTAAAAGCACATAAAACATGTATTTTCACAAGATACATCTAATCTCCATTTGATGTTTTCACTCCAATAACATTTCTTTGAAGAGACATTTCCCATCAGCATACAACTCATAACTCATTTTTTCCTCTGGTTGCATATTTGTTCATCATATGACTATATCATGAATGTTTTAACCAGTCCCCCTTTGATGGGGGAAACTTTTCCCCCTAAATTAAAAACAATATGGCATGAATAACCTAGTACATCTATTTTGGCAAGTGTTTGTACAAATATACATATATTCAAAAGATAAATTCCTGTAAGTGAACTTAGCAATCAAAGGGAGCAAGAATGCCTTTGTAGTTGTGGCAGATATTACCAAATTGTCTTCTTGAAAGCAGGTTATCCCAACCTGAATGCCCACCAATGGCATGCAAAGCTGATTTTTCCACGCTATCACCAGCTCCAGACGTTGTCAAATCCTTTATTTTTTTACTTCATCATTTAATTTAAAAGTTATAAAAATTACTGTTAATTTAATTTAATTGTCAGAAAAATAGTCCATTCTTTTTCTACTGGTGACCTACTCATACCCTCATACATTTTTGAATTGGCTTGTTACTCTTTTTTCTTACTGACTTTTTATGAACTATTTATTGATTTAAAAAGTCAGCCCTTTGTGAAATGTGTAACAAATACTTTCCTTCATTTTTTTTTGGTCTTTTTCTCTTTCTTCTCCTTCCAGACATTTATATAATTTTGCTTACAGACACAATAATTTTAAATAATCAATAATGCCATTATATTCTTTTGTGATTTCTGAATTATATATCCACTTTGTAAAAGCTTGTTATACTCCTTGGTTTCTGAAAGTTATTGTCACTGTAATCTTACATGTTTAGATCTTAGGTCCAACTAGAATATCTTTTGTTGAAAGAAGCTGTCCAGCTTATTTTTTTTCCAACCAATTCACCCAAAACCATTTAAAAAATCTGTTTTTCCAGCTGACTTTAAATGTCATTTTATATTCCATTTAGTACTCACATACATTTCTGTTTTCTCCATTCTATTCCACTCTTTTTTTCCCTGAAATTATCTTCAAGTCCAAAGTATGTTATTTATTGTAACTTCATAATACATTTCAATATCTGCTAAAATTAGTCTCATCTCATTATTTCTGTTTTAGAAATTTTGATGTTTATTTTTCCAGATGAATTTCATATAATATTTTCAAGTTCTAAAAAAAAATCTTGATATTTTTAATTAAGTTTGCAAGTTAAAGATTAATTTTTAAAAAAGTTTATAGCTTTATAAAGTCAACACCTTTTGTCTAAGAACTTAGTGCATCTTTTATTGACATGTATCTATTTCTGTGACTCTTAGTTTTAAAGTTTTCTTCATTAAGTACCTGCACATATGTTAAATTAGCTCTACTTACAGATACTATATCTTTGGTTGACATTATTAGTGGAACTTCTATTCTATTATGTTTTATAACTGAATCTTGCTTCTCCATAGGAAAAGATGTTGATTTTTGCACACTCATTTGTTAACTAACAGCCCATTAAAGTTTTCTTCCATGTAGAACTTTTTTCTTATAGTTTTAAAGTGTCTTGGATTTTCTTAGTCCATAATTGTATTGTGTGGAAAAAACAAATTTGCCACCTTCTTTTAAATACTTTTATCTTGGATTTCTTTCTTTTTTAAAATTGTAATAGGTAATACTGGCAGTAAAATATTAAATAATAATTGTGATAATAATCAGCCTTGTTTCATCCCTGGTTTTAAAGAAAATATTTCTATTAGTCACCACTAAGTATGATTCTGACTTTTGATTTGGGACACACACACACGCACACACACACACACACACAAGGATTTATGTAATCCTGTTTTTCTAGGACATTTTGTTCTCATAATTAGGAACAAATGTTACTTATGTGTTTTTATTATATTAAGGACTTAAATATTCCTGCTTTTATTGTGGATTTTTTATTTCAGAAGAAAATATTTACTTGGTCAACTAACTTCCTTTTCAATACATATTGAGATTATAATTTTTTTGATGTCCTACAAAAATTTTCTGATGTATCATATTAGTATATATTTGCATTTTAAACTTCTTCCTTGCATTTCAGGGTTGAATCTTAATTGGCTGAAGCACATTACTCTTTTCATAGTCCTGAATACTTTTCTACGTATTAACATACATAGGTCCACATTTTTCTTGATCCACATTTTTATAAGTATTCAAGTTAATAAATGAGATTCATGTATAGTTTGTGTTCATGCATGTATGAGTATTTGGGTGAGGGAGTATATTGTGAGTTGTCTTGTCAGTATCCAGGTTTATTTTTATTACTTGCTTATTTATCTCCACCTTTACTAGTCTTTGAACTCCTTCAGGGGAAAAGCGGTGTCTGATTCATGCCTGACTCGCCCACACCACATGGGGCAATGCTTAGCATTGAGATAGCACTTCAGTATTTGTTCACAGAGCTGAATAGGTGTTAGATTTGCCAGGTTAAATAATATTTTAGTATATGCTGTTCCAAATATTGTATGGGGCACAATGATACTAAACAATTATTTGTTGGTTATCTAAATTCAGATTTAACTGGATGTCATATATTTTCTTTAGCTAAATCTGGCAACTCTAGTTTTTGGAATAAAGAAAGAAAGAATGTGGTCAATACCATACACCAAAATGATAGTGACTGATACTGCTATCACACTTATCTCTCAGAGGTTCTGTGAAGAGAGAAGTGAGAAAGGTTTCCAAGGCCTGGGAGCCTCCAGAGATGAGGATGGAGGGGCTGTTTGAAGACATTTTAACCAACATCTCTGGGTACATGTTCAAGATATGTCTCACAGATTGAATGCTTACCTGGCATTGGACTGACACTGGAATAAAAGAGGGAAAAAAAGCAGACTATGCTGGGTTTATAGCAATGACTAATGCAATAAAACAGAAAAACAAGTAAATGGGCATGTTTAGTGTATGAAAATACTGATTTTTTAAAATTTCTTTCCTCATCGGCACTTGGCTGAGACACCCAGAGTAAAGCTTCTATGCTTGTTATGCTCAGTGAAAACAATAGCAGGCCAACAAAGACTTAATTATAGCTGTGTAGACATCAAGTCATCCTTAATTAGATCTGGAGAAAACCATCTGCTGGGTGAGCCTAGTGGAGGCCAATGCTGGTGGCTGCCCTCTCCTCACAAAGCCCACCCTGGGGAGATGTGGTGCTGCAGCTCCACGTGGCTCCTACCCCCTGTGCTGATGGACCAGTCAGCAAGAGGAAGGGGTACATTCAGCCAAGAGATGGACAGAGACCTGTCATTGGAGAGGATTTCCTAAGAAAGAAAAAGTTGGGGAACATTGAGAATGGGAAAGAAGATGTCAAAGTTTTCTGTTGGCTGGGGGCATTTGGGTATGATACTTCCTCAATCTCATTTGCTCTTTTTTTTTTAGTCAGAAAAATCCACATTTCTTAGCCCTTCAGAATATGTCATCTCCCTACCTCTCAGTCTCATGCCTGAGTATTACCCACCTTGCCAAGTACACTCTACTCACAATGTAAAGCTCTCATTGCCCAGGAGGCACCATGTTCCGCCTCTTGACCCTCAAGCATGCTTTTTGCTCTTCTTACAGGTCCTTCTCAGCCATTATTGCCTCAACAATGACTGTCTCTTCAGAAATATGTTCCTGGCCCCCTCCAGGTGCAGTGACACAGATGTGCCTCTGCACTCTGACAGAAGATAGGTTGTGCCCATAATCCTGCCCTTAGCATGCATTGTACATTGTAATTGCTTACATGTCTGTTTCTCCAGCTACCCTATGACCTTGTGAGAGGCAAGTAGCATGTCTTAGTTGTATCATACTCCTGGACCCAATCCCTGGCACAGTAGATCCTCAATAAATAAAAAAAAATAAATTTAATAAATAATGGCCCAGGCTCTCCCCGAAAAAACAAAGAAAGAGGGATTTTCAGTGAATGAGGCACAAATCTAGACTGAGTGAGCCACTGTGAAATGGGTAGGTAAGGGTAAGATGGCATCAGGCAGGGAGATTAGATTTCCTAAAAAAAGAATGTAAGCCTTGGCCAGTGCGGCCCAGTTGTTTGGAGCATCATCCCATATACTGAAAAGTTGCAGGTTCAAGTGCTGGTCAGGGCACATGCCTAGGTTGCAGGTTTGATCCCCAGTCCAGGCATGTATGGAAGGCAATTGATTGATGTTTCTCTCACATTGATGTCTCTCTCTCTCTCTTACTCTCTCTGAATCTCTCTTTCCCTCCTTCTCTCTCTAAAAGCAATGAAAAATGTCCTCGAGTGAGGGTTTAAAAAAAAAGAGCAAAACATCTGAGCTTCCCTATGCTGCTTGCGCCCCAGATGTAGATCTCCTTGCAGTTCTATGTTTCCTTCTCACACAAGATTGTGAAAGAAAAGCTGCTATTTTTTATCCTCTCTTTAGGGAAAACATGAAAGGAGCAGCATGCTCTGGTGTCCTGGATGAGAACACAGCCCCTCTGCATTCCTGGGTATAATCATTAATCCCTCCATCCTGAGGGAGGTCATTGTGTGTGGACTCCATCAACTCTTCTTGATGTTTCCCTATTTACTTGTTGGTCTTCTCCAGTGGGTTGTGAGCACCTTGAGAACAGGGACTGTGTCTTGTTCATCTGCATTTCCAGTACCCAGCATAGTGCCTAGCACTAGAAGAAGTAATCAATAAATACTTTATAACCAAATGGGCGAAAATGAACAAATGAACCAATCAGTAAAAAACATTTCACTTTCTTTTACAGTTCTAATTCAATATGACATATCATCCACATATTGCATTGTGTGCCCACCACCCAAATAAAATCTTCATATGCCAGCATATATTTGACCTCCTTTATACTTAACTACCCCTCCATCCCCCTTCCCTCTGGTAACCACCATATTGTTGTCTATGTCTATGACTTTTTGTTTGTTCATTTGTTACCTTTAGTTTTATAGCCCACATATGAGTGAAATTCTATGGTTCTTGACTTTTTCTGTCTGACTTATTTCCCTTAGCATGGTATTCTCAAGATCTATACATGTTGTCACAAATGGCACTATTTTATCTTTTCTTATGTCTGAGTAGTATTACATTGCATATACTTATCACATCTTCTTTATCGAATCATCTATCAAAGGATAGTTTGGTGGTTTCCATGTCTTGGCCACTGTGAATAATACTGCAATGCACATAAGGGTGCATACGAGGGGGGACTCAAAAACTGAAATTTTCTTCTGGATGATGGGCCCCTTTTAGTACAGGGTGAGTGTTCTAAGAACTCATCTGTATCATTGTACCAGATGGTGTTGTTGTGAGAGGCTGCATTCAGCTTCCGTGGATTTTTTTTGAAGAATCTTTCAATGCATTTGCCCATTTCATGATGGATGATTTATGACTGCACCTGCCCACACCACACTGAGTGTCGAGCAGTTTTTGATCAAAAAACATATGACCCCCATGCCCCACCCTCCCTATTCACCCCATCTCACCCTGAGCAACTTTTTTGTTTCTCCAGATGGGAAAAGTTCTCAAAGGGAAACGTTTTGCCAATGTGAAAGAGGTAAAACAAAAAACATCAGAAGCACTAAAAGTCATCAAAATTGACAAGTTCAAAAATTGTTTTTGAGCAGTGGAAAGAACATCTCAATAGGTGTACTATATCAAATGGATAGTGCTTTGAAGGTGACTGAAGTCTAAAGACACAATTTTTTAATAAATATATTTCATTTTAGGGGGATCTTCCCTCATATATCTTTATGAATTCAAATTTACATATCTTTCATATATCTTTCAAATTCTGAGGACAATACCCAGAAGAGGGGTTACTGGGTCATATGGCAACCGTATTCTTAATTTTTTGAGGAACCCCCATACTCTTTTTCATTGTAGGTGTACCAGTTTACATTTCCATCAGCAATGAATGAGGGTTCCTTTTTCTTTGCAACTTCTCTAAAACTTGTTATTACCTGTCTTGTTGGTAATAAACATTCTAATGGGTATATTTTATTGTACTTATAATTTGCATTTCCCCAATAGCTAGCGAAGTTGAGCATCTTTTCAAACATCTGATGGCCATTTGTGTGTCTTCTTGGGAGAAGTGTCTGTTCAGGATTATTGCCCATTTTTAAACTGGATTATTGGTATTGAGTTGTATGAGTTCTTTGTGTATTTTGGATATTAACCTCTTGTCAGAGCTGTTGTTTGCATGTATCTTCTCCCATTCAGTTGGTTGCCTTTTTGTTTTGTTGATGGTTTCCTTTGTTGTGCATAAGCCTTTTAGTTTGATACACTCCCATTCATTTGTATATGCCTTTATATCCCTTGCCTTTGAGGTCATATTCATAAAATCCTCTGTAAGACCAAGGTCCATAAGTTTAGTACTTATGTTTTCTTCTGTGTGATTTATTGTTTCAGGTCTTATATTTAGATCTTTGGTCCATTTTGAGTTAACTTTTGTATATGGGGACAAACAGTAGTCTAGTTTCATTCCTTTACATGTATCTTTCTAATTTTTCCATCATCATTTATTGAAGAGGTTTTATTTTCTCCACTGTATGTTTCTGATTCCTTTGTTGAAAATTGTTTGCTTGTATACATGTGGGTTTATTTCTGTGTTCCCCATTCTGTTCCATTGGCCAGTGTGTCTATTTTCTTTTAAGATTGTTTTTATTCTGTTTTGGGGAAATCATTTGCATTTGGGAGAAGTTAACCCAGGATTGTCTCCATTTCTGCCTTTTAAGAAACTTTGGAAGATACTTGCTTTTATGCCAGAACCAGTATCTATAAAGTGTGCATGGGATTCCTGAAATATTCCCATGTTCATGGCAGGTCCAAGCAATGGGAGAAGCTGGAGGAGCTGAACCTCCCAGCCATACTGGTGCTGTGATTCCCAAAGTCTGGACACCTGCAGCAGTGTGCTGGCGTCTCCTCACACATATCTGTACATACCAGGTGTTCTATTCAGAGACTCCAGGTTAGAAATGTTCCTCTGCAAAACTATATTACCTCAGCTTTTCATTTTAGAATCATCCTCCTCCGCAACCTAGATGTTGATTCCTCCTGTCTCTCACAACTGAGTGGTACCCTCTCATCATTTCCTAGAAACAGAAAGCTATTTCATGCATCTTATAAATACCCTGCACTAGACATCTTCCTTGCGTGCTTGCTTTGGTTCCATCCAAATCACAATTAAACTCATCTCTTCCAATGTATTGTGGCCATTAGACTCTTTAAAAACAAAATCCAATAGGATATTTGACTATAACAAAATATTTTTCTCTAAAAGAAGGTGATAAAGGACATTTCATATAAGTCAAGCTATATTGAAGAGATATTTTTAAAAAAGCAGAATGACAGTTTCCTGAATGATTGTGGCCTTGAATCTATCTGCCAATGTGCTGAGACATTTCCTAATCACAGCATTGGGCTCAGTATATGCATGACCAATGAAAGATCAGTGATCCAAGGAAAAATATAAAAATTAAGGATATCTGACAACTTTTACCAATTGGCCAAATATAGAAGGAAATGTAATTTACTAAAGGATGGCCTTTTATTTGTCAGTGTGGGTGAGAGAGATCAAGTCCAGTGGTTGATATACAATGTGCGTGAGACATACATCATCATCAGTTGAGGGCACATAAAGGCTTCATTTAAAACTCCCTTCCTTTGTTTAGAAAATCTGTGGAAAGTTCCATTAATTACTCACTTTTCATGGAAGTATAAACTATATTCTGAAAAAGTGACTGACTGGCCTGCTGGGTGACACTGAAGATTTTGAGAATGCAAAGGTAACAGTGGGAGGTGTTGTCCTACTGGATCCAAAACAAGATTAGATGTGCTAGGCATTTAAAATAAAAAAAAAGTCTTAAAAAAATCTCAGGTTCAGCTTTTAGAGGAAATGGCATTGGACCATTATGCTTTGAACATGACTATCTCTCAACTCAAATGCGTAGCTAAGATAAAATATTATAAAACTAAAAATTAAAGAGACATGCTCAAAAACATGACAGGCATCTCCATAGAACAATACAAACACAGAGATGCAAATAAATAAGCAGATGTGAAGCAGGAGACCTGCTGGACCCCAGGTCTGGAAGAAGATAAAGGTGAGGAGGAACTCATATCTGATGTGGACACCAGCTAGCAGTGTCCACACGTATCATTATGGATGAAATAAAACATACACATGGACTACCGAGTCCAGTGGAGGAAAAAAGACGTCATGGCTTTTCTCTCAAAGAGAGCAAAAAACCGCGGCCTCTGCCATGACAGGCCTTTATTTTATTTTTCGTCCCATTACAAGATAGTCCTCCTTTACTATGCACAATGCCCCACATCACATATTAGCAAATGAAAAGGGGAAAAGTGGTTGAGCGGGTTACACTGGTCCTTGCAAGGTTTAGCATGGATTTTAGGAAGGTACAATAAGCGCTTGCAGGGTGAGGTAGTTTTCAGCAAAAAGCAAGACTCAAAGCAGCCTAGGTATATTGCAAATCTGATTACCACAAAAGAACTTATATGTGGGCATGGGTCCTGTGCATCTCTGAGTGGGAGCTGGGCCCACACCATGCAGAAGGGTCTGCCACAGATATCCTGTGGCTAACAAGCTGAAAATACTACCACCACCATCCCCAATACACACACACATACACATGAAGAAGAATAGCAAAGATAATCTCAGTGGTGAGAACCAGAAAACTGAGTCAGATCATCCCTGCTTTAAACAGAAAGCTGAAAAAAGTGTTGTTTACATTGTTCTAGGGATAAAGAGGACGTTAACAGAAGCATCTTACTGGCTTCTTATTCCCAAGGGAATGGGAATCCCAAACTAATATAAAACAGTGCTCAGGTATAGGGGCTACTAGAAGGAAAAAGGGAGGAACTACCAAACCACTGGACACTAAATGATAATAAACACAGGGAGGGAGAAAGCAAAAGAGAAAAAGTCTTATTCAAGATGAACCAACAAACCAAAACCCCAACAGAGATGATGAAAAATAATGAAAAGAATGGCCAGTAAAATAGATCAAATCAGATTTTTTACCCGAAATGAAATGAAAATAAGAAAAAATCTAAAAATGACATTAAAATATTATTATGGTTCTGGGAAAAAATGTACTGGTGGCAAAACACTGATTTCACTGCAACAACTTAAAAATCAGATAAATTGCAAAAACTCATGATTCTAAAGATTGGAAAGTTGTAGAAACAAAGAATTACATGAACTAAAACTTCACAGAAGAGAAAGGCTTTCTGATATGAGTATCAGTTACTGGTTTTTTTCCCTCTGAGTGTATTTGCTGATTTCAGATTTGGTTAAGAATTCCACCTGGTGAACACAAGAGGATTTGATAGAGGAAAGAGAAACGAGCAAAGTTTTGGAGCTTGCATAGGGCTGACATGACAACTTGGAAAACTCAGGAGCTATTGTAACACAACTGGCTTTCCCCATGGTTCATTTTCAAAATTTAGTGAAGGGGGGGTGGAGAAAAAAGAGAAAAAGGGAAGTCCCTTTGAAACAGTAACAGCATTTTTTAAAAAATTTGCCTACCATCATCCTCTACATTACACAGTATTGTTGATGGAGAAAAAGACAAAAATAGATTAAGTGCTATAAGATTTTAAACAGATTTATTGAAATGTAAGTGACAAAATAAACTGCACATATCTAGTATGTATAATTTGCTAAGTTTTGACATATGCTGACACTCAGGAAACCATTATCATGATAAAAAAAGTGAATATATTCATCATTCCCAAAAGTTTCTTCACATCCCTTTGTAACCCCTCCCTTTATTCCTCCCAGACCCTACACCCAGCCCCATGTAACCACTGATTTGATTTCTGCCACAATATATTATGTTGCAGTTTCTAGAATTTTATATGAATAGAGTCATATAGCATATACTCTTTTTTGTCTAAATTCTTTCAGTCAGTATAATGGTTTTTGATATTCATTCACATTTTTACATGTATCAGAAATTCATTCCTTTTTATGGTTGAGTAGCATTCCATCATATGGATATATCCCAATTTGTTTATCCACTACTTTTTGTTAGGCATTTGGGTTGTATCCAGTTTTAAGCTATTGCAGCAAAGGCTCCTATGATCTATATATTAAACATAATCCTAATCAAAATTTCAGCAAGCTTATTCTTTACACAAGTAGACAAGCTGATTCTAAAATTTATATGGAGCATAACCTAAATTAGTCAAAGCAACATTTAAAAAGAGAAAAATTGGAGGACTAACTGGTTTCAAAATTAATTATAAAACTACAATAATCAAACCAATATGGTTTTAACAAAAACATAGGCATGTAGATTGATTAACAGAATTGTGAGTTCAGAAATAGGTATCATATTCATGGTCAATTTTCAACAAAAGTGCCCAGGCAATCTATTGAAGGGAAAGAAAATCTTTTCAGTAAATGGTGCTGGAAGAATCATATAAATACATAAAGAAAAAAGAAAGAAAGAAAGAAAGAAAAAAAGAAAGAAAGAAAGAAAGAAAGAAAGAAAGAAAGAAAGAAAGAAAATTTATTACTTGATGGCAAAAATTAACTCAAAATAAATCTTAGGCCTACATGTAAAAACAGCTAAAACTATTAAATTGAACTTCAAGAAGAAAAACCTTGATAACCTTGGGTTTGCAAAGATTATTTAAATGCAATGTAAAATATGAACAAAAAAATATCAATGTCTAGGATTTCATCAAATAAAAATTCTTCTTCTCTTGAAAAAACACTAAGAAAATGAAAAGACAAGCCACAGACTTGGAGAAAATAATTACTAAATATCTACCTAACAAATGACTTTTATTTTACACATATAAAAAAATGTTACAAATTAATTTTTAGAAGACAAGCAATCAAATTTCTAAAACTTGGCAAAAAAATGTGAACACAGAGTTCATCAAATAAAATATTCAGATGACAAATAAGTACATGAAAAAGTACACAACTTCATAAGGCATTAAGGAAGTGCAAGTTAAAGTACAATAAAATACTATACACTGGCTAGAATGTCTAAAGTTTAAAGAGGCTGAACATGTCAATTATTGGCAAGGAAGTCAAACAATTGGAATGTTTCTACACTACTAGAAGGAGGAAGTGAGAAATCATGTACCTATTTCAAAACTGATTGGCAGTTTCTTAAAAAGTGCAACATACAAGGGGTGACCCCCCAAAAGAATTTATTTGTAGAAAAATTGCATATTTATTCTTGCATAGAAGAATAAATGTTTAAACTTCAGTCACCTTTAAAGCAATCTCCATTTGATGCAATACACCTACTGAGATGTTCTTTCCACTGCTCAAAACATTTTTTTAAATTTTCAATTTTGATGCCTTTTAGTGCTTCTGACATTTTTTGTTTCACCTCTTCCACATCAGCAAAATGTTTCCCTTTGAGGACTTTTTCCATCTGCAGCAAAAAAGAAAAGTTACTTGGGGTGAGATGGGGTGAATAGAGAGGGTGGGGCATGAGGTCATGCCCTTTTTTGGTCAAAAACTGCTGAACACTCAGTGTGGCATGGGCAGGTGCCATCATAAATTGCCCATCTTGAAATGGGCAAATGTGTTGAAAGAGTCTTCCAAAAAATTTCATGGAAGCAAAATGCAGCCTCTCACAACACCACCAACTGGTACACTGATACAGATGGGTTCTTAGAACACTCACCTAGCAAGGAAAGCCTGTACTTCAAGGGGACCATACTTCAGAAGATAACTCTATTTTTTAGGCCTCTCCTCATACATATACATACCATATTACCAGTCATCCTACACTTTGCTTAAGAGAAATGGAAGTTTTTGTCAAACCAAATATGTTTTTTAATTTTTTCAATTACAGTTGACATTCAAAATTATATTGGTTTCAGGTGTACAACATAGTGGTTAGACATTTATGTAACTTACAAACGGATTCCCATCCATAATCTTAAGACGAACCTTGCACTATACACTGTTATTACAATATTACTGACTATATTCTGTATGATGTCTCACTGACTATTTTATAACTGCCAATTTGTACTTTTTAAGTATTTTTTATTCATTATGCTATTACAGTTGTCCCATTTTCCCCCTCTATCCCCCTCTTCCCTGCCCCCTCCTCTCACCATCATCCCCTCCCCCCTTAGTTCACGTTCATGGGTCATACATATAAGTTCTTTAGCTTCTACATTTCCCATACTATTCTTAACCACATTCGGTCTATTCTGTACCTACCAATTATGCTTTTTATTCCCTGTACCTTTTTCCCCATTCTCCCCCTTCCATTTCCCCACTGATACCCTCCATGTGATCTCCATTTTTGTGATTCTGTCTCTGTTCCAGTTGTTTGCTTAGTTCATTTTTGTTTTTGTTTTTTAGGTTCAGTTGTTGATAGTTGTGTTTGTTGTCATTTTACTGTTCATAGTTCTCATCTTCTTTTTCTTAGATAATTCTCTTTAACATTTCATATAATAAGGACTTGGTGATGATGAACTCCTTTAACTTGATCTTATCTTTGAAGCAGTTTATCTGCCCTTCCATTCTAAATGATAGCTTTGCTGGATAGAGTATCTTGGAGTAATCATGACTTCAAATACTTCTTTCCGTCCCCTTCATGCCTGAAAGATTTCTTTTGAGAAATCAGATGATAGTCGTGGGAACTCCTTTGTAGGTGTTTCTTTTTCTCTTGCTGTTTTAAGATTCTCCCTTTATATTTAATCTTGGATATTTTAATTATGATTGTCTTGGTGTGTTCCTTCTTGGACTCAACTTCTTTGAGATTCTCCGAGCTTCCTGGACTTGCATGTCTATTTCCTTCACCAGATTGGGGAAGATTTCTTTCATTATTTTTTGAAATAAGTTTTCAGTTTCTTGCTCTTCCTCTTTTCCTGGCACCCCTATGATTTGGATATTGGAGCATTTAAAGTTGCCACAGAGGTTCCTAAGCATCTCTTTATTTTTTTATTTTTATTTATTTATTTTTAGAGAGAGGGGACGGGAAGGAGAAAGAGAGGGAAAGAAATATCAATGTGTGGTTGTCTCCCCCACACCCCTTACTGAGGACCTGGCCTGCAACCCAGGCATATGCCCTGACTGGGAATTGAACCAGCAACCTTTGGTTTGCAGGCCAGTGCTCAATCCACTGAACCATACCCGCCAGGGCTTTGTTCATTTTTTTTTTTTTGAATTCTTATTTATTCATTTGCTCTGATTGAATGTTTATTTCTTCCTTCTGTTCCAAAACTTTTATTGGAGTCCAGGTTTCCTTCTTTTCACTGTTGATTCCCTGTATATATATTTTTATTTCAGTTTGCATAGCCTTCACTTTTTTCTCTATTTTGCAACCATACTCTACCATTTCTGTGAGCATCCTGATTACCAGTGTTTTGAACTCTGCATCTGATAGATTGGCTATCTCCTCATCACTTAGTTTTTTTTTTTCCTGGAGTTTTGATCTGTTCTTTCATTTAGACCATATTTCTTTGTCTTGCCCTACCTGTTACCTTGTGAGGGGCAGAGGCTTAGGTATTCACCATGGTGGGGCAACCCACTTCACTGTGTTGTGGTGCTGTATAAAGGGGAGGGGTCAGAGAGGGAACAGTGCCATTTGCTTGGCTCTTACACAGGTTTCAGTCACTTCCTCCACTACACACAAGTGAATTGAGCCCTTTAAGGAGCTGCCCTGGTGTCGATCCCTGGGTGGGTTGGCTTGTGTAAGTTCTAGGACTCTGTGGGCCCCTCCATTGGATTCTTCTGTGATACTGGCTGTTTCTCCTGCTTCAGCAATTCCCACAAGTTTTTACAGCCAGAGGTTTCAAAGCTTTCTTTTCCCATGCTGGACCCATGGGTTTCATGGTCTGTCTTGCTCCTCGGTTGTTTATGTAGGGAATACCTGGTCTACCAGCTGCCAATTTGTTGCTGTGGCCTCTCTGCTCTGGCTGCCCACCTCTTCTCCTCCTCCCAGTCTGGATGAATGTTACTTCTTTAACTCCTTGGCTGTTGGATTTACATACAGTTCAATTTTCTGGCAGTTCTGGTTGTTTTTGTTTTTAAATTGGTTGTCATTTCTCTTTTGGTTGTTCAAGAAAGCAAAAAAAATCTATCTGTTCCTCTATCCTGGCCAGAAACCCAATCTGTACTTCTTTATCCCTTCACCTTTTTCATCCAGCCCTCCAATCCCCTTCCCATCTTGCTGTTGTCAATTTGTTGAACCAAATATTTGTACATGAATAATCACATTTCATTTGCAACAGTGAAACACTGTAAGAATTTGAAATTAATGAACTAGAGTTAATATTTATAATGTATATAGTTAGAAAATCAAAGTTTTGAAGCAGTAAGAGAGCTCATCAAGATTTCTAGATTTATATACAAAAATAAATGGCATTTCTCTACACTAAAAATAACTAGAAAATATTATGGAAAAAATATAATATTCTATTATCATAACTATAAATTGTTTTAGAATAAATCTAACAAGATATTTTCAATACATATAATGAAGAAAAATATAAAATTATTATGGCGAGGTTGCTTAGTTGGTTGGAGCATCATCCCATATACCAAAATGGTTGTGGGTCCCATCTCCTATCAGGGCACTTATGGGAGGCAACTGATAGATGTTTCTCTCTCACATCAATGTTTCTGTCTCTCTTGTCCTGTCTTTATCTCTCTCTCTCTCTCTGTCTCTCTCTCTCTCACACACACACACACATATACACATATGCATACACAAATCCTTACTCTAAAATCAATAAATATATAATCAGGTGAGAAAAAATTATTTTAAAAATATAATATAATTTAAATAGAGGTATAGACCTTATTAAACTATTTAAAAAGTTCCCAAAAATGATAATTCTACCCAAATTGGACTATAAATTCAACATAATTCCATTCAAGTACCAACAAAAACTTTTATGGAATTAAAAGAATATGCTACAACCCACTTGGAGGAATTAAGGGCCAAGAGAAGCCAGGTAAATTTTAAGAAAAAGAGGCAAAATTTGTCTTTCTCTATATTAAAACCCATTATAAAACCATAGCAATTAAAA
>PVKU01007291.1:0-89894 GCA_004027475.1 Anoura caudifer
TTTTTTTTTTTTTTTTTTTTTTTTTTTTTTTTTTTTTTTTTTTTTTTTTTTTTTTTTTTTTTTTTTTTTTTTTTTTTTTTTTTTTTTTTTTTTTTTTTTTTTTTTTTTTTTTTTTTTTTTTTTTTTTTTTTTTTTTTTTTTTGAGAAATCTGCTGATACTCTTATGGGAGCTCCTTTGAAGGTAATAATTGTCTCCTTTTCTCTAGCTGCTTTTAAGATTCTCTCCTTATCTTTCTTCTTGGGTAATGTACTTATGATGTGCCTTGGTGTGTGCTTCCTTGTGTCCAACTTTTTTGGAATTCTCTGAGCTACCTGGACTTCCTGGAAGTCTATTTCCTTTGTCAGAATTGGGAAGTTCTCCTTCATAATGTTTTCAGATAAGTTTTCAATTTCTTGCTCCTCTTCCTCTCCTTCTTGCACCCCTATTATTTGGATGTTGGAACATTTAAAGTTGTCCCAGAGGTTCCTAAGCCTCTTCTCATTGTTTTGAATTCTTGTTTCTTCATTCTGTTCTGGTTGCATGTTTATTTCTTCATTCTGCTCCAAATCGTTGATTTGAGTCCCAGTTTCCTTCCCTTCACTGTTTGTTCACTGTATATTTTTCTTTATTTCACTTTGCATAGCATCACTTTTTCCTCTATTTTATGGCCATACTCAACCATTTCTTTGAACATTCTGATTATCATTGTTTTGAACTATGTGTCTGATAAGATGGCTATCTCTTGTCGCTTAGTTCTTTTTCTGGAGTTTTGATCTGATCTTTCATTTGGGCCTTTTTTGTGTATGTGTCTCAGTGCATCTGTTATGTAGTAAGGGGCAGAACCTTAGGTATTCACCAGGGTGCGGCAGCCACATCTCTGTGTTGTGGTGGTATATGTGGGGGAGGGGTCAGAGAAGGAACAATTCCACTTGCTTATCTCTTGTTCGGCTTTCAGTCACTTTCCCTGCTACCCACAAGCAAATTGGGCCCTTCTGGTGCTGATTTCTAGGTGGGTGGGTTTGTGTATGTTCTAGTACCCTGTGGGTATCTCCAATGAACTCTCCTGTGAGGCTGGGAGTTTCTTCTGCCACCACAACCCCCACGCGTTTTCAAGCCAGAGGGTTTGAGGCTTTCTTTTCCCACACTGGAACTGCATGTGAGTTTTGTGGTCTGACTTGTTACCCAGTTATTCCTCCCAGTTTATCTACATACAAATGTGGTGTTGCCAGCTGCTGCCTCACCTGCCCAGTCCTCCAGCCACTGCCTTGCCACCCCAGCTGCCTGTCTCTGCCCCTCCTTCCAGTCTGGGTAATGTTTCTTCTTTAACTCCTTGGTTGTCAGACTTCCATACAGTTCAGTTTTCTGGCAGTTGTTGTTGTTTTTGTTTTTAAGTTTGTTGTTGTCCTTCTTTTGGTTATGCAAGGAGGCATAGTGTATCTACCTACTCCTCCATCTTGGCCACCATTCAAGTATTGGTGTATTTTGAATTTGACTATTTATTTACCTTTACCAGTAGTTTTTTCCTATTATATATTTTCATGTTGTTACTTAGTGCCCTTTAATTTCAACTTGAAGAACTTCCTTTAGTATTTCTGTAAGACAGGGTCTATTGATGATGAAGTCCCTTAGCTTTTGTTTGTCTGGAAAAGTATTCTTTACCTGAAGGACAGTTTCATCAGGTATAATATTCTTGGTTGGCAGTTTGTTTTTCTTTTAGCACTTTGTATTATCTTACTCCCTCTCAATTTGCAATGTTTCTGCAGAGAAAAATCCTCTGGTAGCCTAATGGGGATTAATTTGTATGTGATGAGTTGTTTTTCTCTTGCTGCTTTAAAATTTCTTTCCCCAACTTTGCCTTTTAACATTTTGGTTACAATATGTCTTGGAATAATCTTGGGTTGACCTTGTTTGGGGTACTTTTAGCTCCCTGTATGTTGATGTTCATATTGCTACCAAGATTTGGGAAATTTTGGGCTGTTATTTCTTTGAATAAGCTTTCTGCTTCCCTCCCTCTTCTCTTTCTAGGACTCCCATGAGGCAAATATTCATTCACTTAACGGTGTCCTATAATTCACATAGGCTTTCTTTTACTCTTTTTCATTATTTTTCTCTTTTGTTCTCTCAGTTGGCTAATTTCAAATGATCTCTATTTGATTTCACTGATTCTTTTGCATGAGAAAGTCTGTGGTTGATGCTCTCTATTATATTTTTCAGTTCTGTTATTGTATTCTTAGCTTGAGGATTTCTGTTTGGTTCTTTTTATGGTTTATATTTCTTTACTAAACTTGTCATTTTGTTTATGCATTGTTTTTATGATATTGTGTAGTTGTCTGCCTGTGTCTCTTGTATTTTATTGAATTATTTAAAAGATGATTTTTTTTTTAGTTAGAGATAATTTTATTGTATTTTTTCTATTACCATTTACTCCCCTTATACCCCATTCCCCCGGACTCACCACACTGTTGTTCATGTCCGTGAGTTCTTTTTACTTTTTGCTGAATTCTTCCTTCCCTAACACCCCTACTCCCATAGCTGTCATCCTGTTCTCTGTGAGTCTGTCTCTATTTTGTTTGTTAGTTCAGTTTGTTCATTATATTCCACATATGAGAGAAATCATATATTTGTCTTTCTCTGACTGGCTTATTTCACTTAGCATAATATTCTTCAGGGCCATCCATGCTGTTGCAGAGGGTAAAAATATTTTGTTTTTTACAGCCAAGTAGTGTTCCATTGTATAAATATCCCATAGTTGTTTTATTCACTCATTTACTGATGGACACTGCCATATCTTGGTGATTGTAAATAACACTGCAATGAACATTGGGATGCTTAAATTCTTTCAAATTAGTGTTTTGGGTTTTTTCAGATATATTCCCAGAAGTGGGATCACTCGGTTAAAAGCAGATCCATTTTTAATTTTTTTAAGTATCTCCATACCACTTTCCAGATTGGCTGCACCAATCTGCATTCCCACCAACAGTATAAATTACTTTGAATCCTTTGTTAGGAAAATCTTAGATCTCTGTTTATTTGGGATTAGTTACTAGAACTTTATTAATTTTCTTTGGTGGTGTCATATTTATTTACTTCTTTGTGATCTTTGTAGCTTTGCATTGGTGTATGTGCACTGAAAGAGCAAATAACTCTTCTAGTTTTTGAAGACAGTTTTCAGTAGGTAATGACCCTCCATTCTCTGTCCCCTGAGCTGATGAGATTACCTTTGTAATTGCATTCATACTGGGTTGGAGCTGGTTGTGATGCTGTCACTGGATCTGCAGTGGTGTCCACCATTGGCAGGTTTGCTACTGGGGTCTTGGGTAGGTGTGAATTCTGTCTGGTCCCTAGATAGATGGCACTGTCTTCAGTATCTTGTTCAGTAGCATAACGAAGTGCTGGGATGTGGTCCTTTGCAGGCTCCACAGTTGGGACCTCAGATACAGGGCCTGTTAAGTGTAGATGGGTGTAGCTCTTGCCAAGCCCTAAGGATGGCTGCTGCCTGGTCACTGAATTGCGCCCTGGGTGGGAAAGATCAGCCTTGGACCATGGCTGAGGGGCTAGAACTAACTAAGCCCAGGCCTATTTCAGGTTCCATAGCCATGATTGAAGTGTGCAGACCTAGTTCTGAAGGCATGGATGGGTGTTTCTCCTACCAGGTCCCTGGGTGGGTTGGGCTGTTTTCTGCCTATGGCTGGAAGGACTGGATCCAAGTATAAGGTGATTTCAGGGTGTCCTGAGGCACAGATGTGAGTATATCCCACCAGGTCCCTAATGTTGGTAGGACTGCTTGCAACTGTGGCTGGGAGGAGCTGGAACCTAGTATAGGCCTCTGGGGGTGCAGGTGGGAGTGTCTCCTGCTGGTTCCCTGGATCAGCAGTAGTGCTTATGGACTACAGCTGGGAGGGGCTGGAACTGAGTGTAGGACCCTTTTCAAGATCTCAGGAGCACTGATTGGAGTGTCTGTTGTTGGATTCCTGGCTGGCTGGTCTATCAGACTACATGGGCCAATTACAGGGCCCTTCAGGACCTATGGGGTTACTCCTTCCAGGTCTCTGTACCAGCAGGACTGCTTGCAGACCTTCATTGGGAGGGGGTTGGGGTCGAGCACAGGGCCCTTTAAGTGTATCTGGGGTTGCAGGCAGGAGTGTTTCCTTCAGGGTCTCTGTGCCAGCAGGAGACTGGCTGGGATTGGCTGGAGTACATGTATAGGGCCCTTTCAGAATTTACAGTCTGACTGAGTTTGTCAGGCTTACCTTCAGGGACTTCCAGACCGTAGCAGAGAGGGGCTGGAGCTGGTTCATAGGCCACTTCAGGGTCTAGTTTAGTCCACAGCTGGGACTGAAGTCTATATGCCTATTACCTGGCACATGGGTAGGTGTGACTCCTCCCAGATCCATTGGTATAAGATTCTGGTGATAGAGCCAAAACTTATATGGGGCTGCAGCCAAATTCTCAAGGGTATGGAGCCATTTCTAGTCTATAGCTGGGACTACGGTTGGCAGAACAGCCACCTAGGTGCTAACTTGCTTTCTCAAAATGTCAATCTTAGACTGCATCAGGGTTTCATAAACTTCTACCTGAATTGCACAGCTCCCATAAAGGCATTTTTTTTTTTTGCCATGTCTGGATGCCAAATTATCATTGTTGGGGTTGTGGGTGTGTGTTGGGGATGCCTTATCCAGCCATCTTGCTCATATCACTCCCACAGCCCATCTCTGCAAGTTTTATAGCATGCTCTTTTCCCTATTTTACCTCACACTTTCAGAACAAAGGTCTGGATGTGATTAGGGGTAAACTGAAAAAAAGGTGATGTTATAGCTACTGGAATGGAGCACACTGATTTTGTAGTAGCGAAAAGATAACATCTTCAGCGCCTGCAAAGAGAAACACCTTATACTCTGTGAAATATTGGGGAGGGAGGAATATTAATGATCTTTATCTTTCAGTGAGTTATTCCTAGAGCTTTTCTCATGAAGAAAAACATGCAGAACTCCCAAACTGTCGCAAGGCTTACGTTTAATTGACTGCTGGCTGTCATCCACCACCAGATAGCTCTGACACAATTTGATGGCCATTTCCTATAAACTTACTAAGAAATCTAGTGGAAACAGAAGGGATAATAGTAGCTCTTGCACCTCCCAAGTAAAATACCTGTAACAGGTATTTTATGTCTTCTATGCTCTTTGTGTCTTCCCTATCTCCCATACTGAAGCCATTCCTTGGCTATTCCATGGGGCAGATAAATGTCCCCTAGCTGATAGCAGAGACAAATAGCATAGTCCTTAAAACAAAGACTAGCCTGAATTATTTGACCTGAACTGGAACTACTAAGGTTTACTATCCATCTGGGAAGCCACACTGAAGGCACTGTCAACTTGTGTCCCCCAAATAATGAAGGTCTCATTTTAGTGGCCCCCACAATTATAAACACTTTCTTTCCAGGGACAAAATATATAACAATAGCTTGGTGTTGTGCTTCTTTTATCAAAACCAGGCATTAACTTGCTTTCCTCCTCGTAAATACTTAAGTTATACCTTAGGAGTGGTCATAAGAGGTCTTTGAGTATTTAAAGAAATGCTACCAGTAGATCATGTAGTTCTTAGATGAATGTGGAGATCTCTGTGAAAGGAGCTACCTCTGCCAGTTCAGTGGAGCTTCCCAGAAAGAAGTGATCAATGAGATCAATGACACTGCCTCAACCCTAAAAGATAGTCAACTTCAGCTTCAACACATTGGCCTGCATTTGTTGTGGATGATAGAACTATCCTAGACTTTTTGGGGGGGGCCAGAGAGGAATATCTGCATTCTTTTATATATCCATCTGTACCTAGATTAATGCCAAGTGCAAAGCTCAATACAGAAATTTAAGGGGAAAGCCGTTGGATTTATAAGTAGATTCTGAAGCTTTATAGCAGGGCTGTCAAACTCATTTCACTGGAGGCCACATCAGCCTCTTGGTTGCTTTCAAAGGGCTATGTATTTTCAACTCCTTAACAGTTAAGGAGTTGCATTTATACAGTCCTAAAATTACATTCAGCACTTTGTGGTGATCCATTTTCATCACAGTTCAGTCATCCTAAAAATATTTGGGTATCTCTCATTTGATGTTGATATTTGGAACAGGAGATATTTTTGCTGATATTTTTACCTATTCAAATAATGACTATATTGATGTTACTTAAAATAATGGAAATTTACCTTTACTGGCATTATCAGTAAAAACACTGTCTCCTGCATCATATTCCAGTGAAGCCAGTAACAATCGTTTTTTACTACTTAAAGTAACAGTAATGCTAGTAAAGAAATTGAGTAAGTTTCCTCAAAAAAAAACAATGACATGCATCTATTTGGAAAGGCAGTCATATACACCTCCCTACCCCCATGTCTTCTTCTACACAGCACTCAATGCTTATAACTCAATCATATTCATACTTGTTTCTTTAAACACTAACAATATTAATAGGCACATAGTTGACTTTCAGTTCAGTTAGTACAATCTCTTTATCCACTGAGCAATAACTTTCTCTGGTGCGTATAACTAGTTCTCTGTCATTACTGAGTCCAACAAACTTCTTAAAAAAAAATTATGCCATCCCAAAATACCAAGTATATTTCCTCCATGCATGCATACTATGTATGCTAATAGCTAATAGGCATAGATATTAGTCCAGAGTCACGCAGTGTTTAAGCATATAGACTGCGTGCTTAAGTCCAAATCCCAGCTGTGCCAACTAGTAAATGTGTGATCTTGAGCATGTCACTTAACTTCTCTGTGCCTCAGTTTCCCCACTTGTAAATGTGAGAACTAAATGAATTAATATGTATACACTTAGAACAGTGCTTGGCATATAGTAGTATGCACTATGTAGGTATTTGATAAACCAATTAAATGAGTGATTCTGTCCAGTTGTTAAGGAAAGTATCTGCTATCCTACATGATAGCAATTACTCTTCTCCATTGTATATTTTTGATATCATGTGATTTATAATATTACATAATAAAGGCATTTGGGTTTCTCTAAAAACATATTTGTCAGTAACTATATGGTTGACTTCATTTTTTTATTACGTTTGTTAGAGTACAATGATTTCTACTCTTCATCAAACAACAGGAGAATCAGAATGTTCTCTTTTTGAGTTTTGTTCCTTTTTCCATCTCAAACAGTGTAATTTACCAATTGAAAAAATTTCATATCAAAAATGTATTGGAGGCCACAGGAAGTGAATGTGTTGCTTCTCCAGTGATATTTTTAGATACTAACTGTCCTATTTCCTATCCACCATTTTCTTTCATTACACTCAGATTTGTCTCGCTATGCAGATTGACATACAATATTCAAAATGGTGACCTGTTCACTATTATTTTACATGTTTGTCCTTATTTTCATGACTCATTTTGTAATTCAAAGAAACACTTTTGTTCTAATAATTTGTTTTTGTAAATTTGGGGGGATAACATAACACAACAATAATTCTTGCATCCCCCAAAATTGTAAATTTAATAATTGCCTTCAGTAAGTGCAAATAACATGAAAATAAACTATCCAATTGAGTTTACCCTGTCAATTGAATGGGCCTATTTACCTCTTGTAAAAAACTTACATCCTTTAAGATTGTAATATGATTTCCAAGAAACAGCTTATTATTAATCTTACTTTTTGCATGTATACAGTGCATGTGAATAAAACTGTTCTACTGCTTTGTCCTCTGAAGCACAAATTCACCAGAGGCCTTGGCAGATGTCCAGGAATCACACTTGGGTGACTGGTGCCCAACAGTCAATCCCAAGGGAATGTGCCCCCTTTGCATACATGACTCAATAGCACAAATGGTGTAGTGAACATTGTTCCAACCATCGAAACATTGCAACAGCAATATCAAAGCCATGTTAACCCTCATATGGCTTGTGCAACCACATACCCCCCTTTTCTGCCATAGTGAACTTTTCTCTTTTTTTAAAAAGTGGTACAACATCTAAACTGCTTTTCCATATTTGAGAAATTCCCTGCCTTACAAAGCATGCACTCCTTCCCAGTATAGTAGATTAAAATGCCAGCAATTCACTTCCCTAAATTCCTTTACAACTAGTCACATGTCCATGGCCTAAGCTCAGTGAATCAGATATACCTGCTTCAGATGTCCAGCAGGAATGAGTAATGGAGGGACAACAGACATGCCCTCTAGGCAGCTGTGATGTCCAGGCTTGGTAAGGAGGGGAGGCAGTAGCCGTAGTGTCTGGGTATGAGCAGAGTAAGCGCAAGGTTAAGCACCTAGCTATAACAGCACCCTCACTGAACTACTAATTTGGTAGTTTGGTTTTGTGATTCAGCCTGAGTAGCCTCCCAAGCATGGTTCCCATCCTTCCAAAGCTGTACTTGCCCTCCAGTGAATTCTTTTGCTGCTTTAACCAGGCAGTTGAGTTTCTGTTTCTGCAACTAAAAAATTCTTCTGATACAAAAGATACAAAAAATTCTTCTCTTTTAAATCTGGGAAAGCAGTATACTGCCATTAAATCAAAACACTTATGTCCAATTTTCTGTGCTTCCACAGTGTTCTGTATATATCTTCATTATATAGCACTTACCAATTTGTACAATAATAACCTGTTATATCTCTTTCCCCCACTAGACTGTGAATTGTCAAAAAGAGGAATTGTATCTGACTAGGCATAGTGTTTACCACATAGTAGGGTGTAAGAAATGCTGAGAGAAAGAGCTACCAAAAGAGCTCATGTTTGTTCTCTTAAAATGCAGACTTTTATATGAGGTAAATAGCTTTATTTTTCCTTTGTACAAAGCCTAATATAGCACATGCCAATAAAAGTTAATAAATTGCTCTGATGGTGGCACAAAACTTTTATCAACCAAATCAAATTAATTTCTGTTTTCTAAATTGTATTTTTCATTAAAAGTAACACATGTTCATTTTAGAAAACTTGAGAAATATGGAAAAGAACAATGAAGAAAAAAACATTTGTGATACTGCAACCCTGAGATAAAAATACCTGTTCATTTTCAGTTTTTTCATAGATGCATATGTGTATTTTTCTTCCAAAACTATGATTCTATGATATCTCCTATTTTATTTTCTGTTTTTTTTTATTTATCATGGGTATTTCACATCTAAACATTTTTTTAAAAATATAATTTACTGCTACCTATAGCTAAATGTATTCCAGTTTACTCAAATCTTACTGGTAGGTATTTGATATGTTCCCAATTTGTCATTATTATGAAAACAGACTGAATTCTTAAAACAGAATTCTTATTATTTTCTTTTTGCCAGTCCCCTCAAATTTAATTAAAGTATGTAAGTATTTTGGTATTTTTAAAATGTTAAATGTAGACCAATTCAAACTCCCACTAGCAGTAAATGAGAATTAACATTTTCACTATTCTTTCAGAAGCACTAAGTGCTGTAATTTCTCTTTAACCTCTCCCAAAGGAGAATGACGACCTGATACTTTTAGTTTATGTTTTGATAACTTATATGATTTACTAGAAATATTAGCTGCCATATTTAAGGTAAACATTTTCAAAGTTTGATACATTATTATTAGGCTTATAAAATTTTTATTATGTAAGTTTTAGTTACTATATAGTGAAGTTCATTCACTCACTAGTTAATTATGCTTCCTTTAGCATCTGCTGTGTGCTAAGCACTATTTTGAGTATTGCCCCATGGAGCTTACATTCCAGTGAAAATGTTTGTGGTTTCTTCCACTACTTTTATGCTTAGAAAGAACTTCCCCATTTAGAAATCTGGTAAATGTTCTTCTCAGTTATCTGTATTTTTAAAAATGTTAATGACCTTCTTCCTAATTTGTAAGGGGAAGAAAATAGATGTGATTTCTGTGCTCATTGAACTTACAGACTCTAGGGTGTATTGCCACATACTGTGAAAGTATCTGCTTTCAAGTAAATGGAATTGTATATGCAACTTACATTTTTAGCAATATTTTGTAGAACCATGATGTGTTATAGAGTGATATAATTTCATTAATCATGAATACAATGCTAAACAATACAATCTTTATCAGGATACTTTTGTAACTATAACATATAGAACCAGATTAATGGGGAAAAAGATCTTTAGAACAAACAAAAATAGCTGTGTGCTTTTTAGGATATTTAAAGTTTACTCTAAAATTACATTTGTTTCACTAGCTGGTACATTCTTTGAATGTTATTACAAGTATTGAGTTTGTTTATTATGTAATATAATATTACAAGCCTTTGAAGCTTAACATGCTCTTGACTCAGCTTGTTTTGAAGTATGCTTAGCAAGATTTTTCCTGTTAGGCAATAGCTAATAAAATACTAGAGTTGAGTTCTAAATTAATTTATTTAAATATTTATTTAAATTTATTTAAATATTTGTTTTTTAAAAAACAGATATTTATTTGTTTTTTTTTAAATGATGTCTTAATCTACTAACTGGAAAGATTCTTTTTTTCAAGCACTTATGAATTTGGACATCAGTATAATCTGAAAGTAATTGGTGGTTCAATTGTATCTTAAATTCAGAAGATGGGAATTGTCTGTTTAATTTTATAGCAGTGTGTGTCAGTGGAGTGGAGATTGTCTATCCACTCCACTGTGGAATCTTTGGAGTAGAAGGCAGTAATGTGTAGTTTGAAAATAAATATGTGATACATCAATATAATAATTTATTAAAAGCAATATTTATTTTCTTGACTGGTGTTAATATGAGAAGATATAAGGGGCAAGCATTTAAAATGTCAAAAAACACGACTTTCTAGAGGGGTAGGCAGTACATTTATTGAAGATTACATGAAAGGAAAAAAACATGCAGCATTCAGCAACATGCCCAATGTATAGAAAAAGTGGTATCATCATCATCATATTATTATTAATGGTATGTGACTTCTTTATGTTTTTTAATTTGTTGTATTTTGCACATAATATGGTACCTTTCTGAGATTATACTTGTTCATAATATATAGTTGATCCTCATTATTTATGGATTCTAGATTTGTGAATTTGTCTACTTGTTAAATTTTTTTTCTAACCCCAAAATCAATACTCATGCTTTCACAGTCATTTGTGGACATGTGAAAAGTGAAATTTGAGTTACCTGACACACATTCTCAGTTGCACGCAGGTACCTATGATCTCGCAGCCACCTGTGGTCACATACAGGAGCCAATCCTTGCGCAATCGTCCCCGATGGATGGCGGGCTCAGGCGCGTGGCTGCCCCTCCGGCACTGGGCACCGGAGGCTGGCGAGTTCAGGCGAGTAGCGGATCAGCCGCCCCTCGCGGGCGCGCGCCTGCCACAATCCTGACACACATTCTCAACTGAAGACAAAGTGATGTTCTGCCTTCTTGTTTTAGCTCTGAACTATAAACAGGTGTCCTTTATGGTCTGTTTCATGCTATGTGTTTTGCATTCATTTTTGGGCATTTTGTTGATGATTTCACTGTTTCACTACCTGAGCCTAGGGCTGAAATGTGACTCATGTCCTTAGTACAAGAAGGTTTGATGCGCCCTCCAGAGAAAATATGTGTATTAGATAAACTTCCTTCACACATGAATTAGAGTGCTATTGGCTGTGAGTTCGTTGTCAATGAACTGATAATATGATAATAAGGCATCGTTATACAGACACACATAAAACAAGATCATGTATTGATCAGTTAATTGCAATGTTATGAACAGAGGCTTGTAGGAACCTAATCTTGGATTTTCCTTAGGATTTTCAATATGTACTAAATCATTGTTAGTGGTGACTATATAGAACATAACTACTGTGTATAATGAGGATCAACTGTATTCTGTGTGTTGGAGCTGTCCAGAAGGGGCCCACTAAATACCGGTAATCCCTCTCCTACCTGCCTACATTCTGAATTATTTGAGAAACACAACAGAGGAGATAATAGATGGAAGCCAATTATTGACAAAGCCAATATTGAAAAATGTGGTATATTCATAGGTACAATACACAGATGGCCTTCCTGATACTGAACTCAGAATTGGACTAACCCATTAGTCCCAGGTAACACTGGACTGAGTGGAAGAGAAAGGAGGGGGTGGATTTGTGCCTCTGGATTCCTGCTTCCAAACTCACCAGTCACAGAGGTCCACCTGAGAGGAGTAAGCAGGGACAGGGGACACAGGGGGTGTTATGCTAAAGAGGAGGGTTAAGAATCCAGCCCTGCCAACCCCCTCAAAGTATATGATGCACATGCACACTAGATTGGTCAGTTGAATAAGCAGTTTGTGGTGAAATAAGAATGACTTTATGTTTGTTCCTCAAATTTCCTTTAAAATTTACCCAGTGATGACAATATTTCCATGCCTGAAATCCTAGGTGGCTTTATAACTCTTCTTTCCTCACCCTAGGTAACTCATTTTAAATTATAGAAAGAGTTTAGGCCAAGACATTTAGTACCCCTTCTCATTACGTATTCAAAAGTAGGATTTCTCTCCTTGATGCCCTCAGCAGGTGAGGGCTTGCGATCCTGTCCCTTTCTGGCTCTCCTTCCCTGAGCTTACCTATTGTTGCCTCAGTTTCCCTGAGGCTGGTAAATGGATAAGGAGGGTGTTTCTTACTCACTGTTGGCTTTATGTGATCTCACCCTGGTAGATGTCTTAAGCTGAGGATTTCCTTTGAGAGCACTTTTTAGGATTCATTGCAGGCACCTTTCCTAAACCATCCCACTGCAGCATCTGTAGGTTGGCATGAGCCATTTGTTATATTTCATCTGGTTTCTGGTGACACTAAAACTCCTTTGCCCCAGGCTCTGGATATGCAGGCTAATCTTAACACACCCCTCTCTACCTTGCTGTTATTGGTTGCTGTGACCTCTCAGGCTTGTGCCACTCTCAGGCATAGGCCACTGTCCTCCCAACTTCAGGGAATACACACCCATCTGTACATGTGGTTCCTTTGGCTTGGGGTTAGAAACCGTCACCACAGTTTTCTTCTTTGTAAGGCAGGGACCTGCACTGTGGACTGGTGCCCTCCACAGAACATCACAAATCATCCTTCCCCTCCCTGGATCCTTTAATATTTTCAACAAAATTCTTTAATGGGATTAGACATTTTTAGAGATCTTTGTAAATTCTGCATTTGTTGTTCTCTCACAGATTCACTTTAGTGTCTGGTACCTGTTAATTGGGCATCTCAGTTGAAACTGATGCAGAAGGAGTTTCATATTATTATCTTATGTACATGTGTACATATCAGTTTCAACGGTTCAGAAAATTAATGTGATTACAAAGAGTAAACTGATGTTTTGTTGGATAGTTCATCAGCTTGTGCAGGTCAGTATTTCCTAGTGTTGCAATGGATAACGCTAAGCACATGTGACTTTCTTTTTCCTGAGTGTTTCTCCTGATTTGTTTACTTTTCTTTCAATCTCTATTCTTTATTATTTCTCTCCATGGACATTCTAGGCTACTCACAACTCTTAAAAAAGTTAGTAATGGAAAATACTAAGATGAGTACCTGGCAGATAGTGTTTGCTAATATTGTTTGGGATTTTAGTATACTATTAAAGGAGGATTATCCTCAGGCAGTATTGCTGCAAAGATCTATATTTTTTTGAAGACTTATTTGTCCTTTAACAATGGTATTTTGACACGAACAATAAAATATATTAATTTGTATTAATATAGTACATATTCATATAATAATATAATTCATCAGTATTTGCTGAGTGCCTTCTGTCTTTAGCCCTGGGAACATAGGTAAGCAAAACCAATGAAGAGTTTTGGCCTTCATGGATCTTCTTGTATAATGGAGGAGAAAAATTTAATATCTTTAAAATATTAATCATTCAGGTGTAAAATTGTTATTTAGATGAATACAATGAGGGAGAGAGGCATAGTACTAGGAAAAGGGCATATTAGGGGGTGAAGGTAATAAGGATGGAGAGAAGGTTTTCCTGAGGAAGTGACAATTAAATCAAGATCTGAAAGATGAATAGAAATTATCTACATGAAGAGTAGAGGGGAAGCTTCTGGAGGAGAAAACAGCATGAGCCAAGACCCTGTGGCGAGGACCTGAAAGGAGGCAAGTGGAGTCAGAGTGCAAGAGTATGGGGTGTGTGTCTGTGCTCTCTGAAGCAGGAGACGGGCTCCATGTCAGCCTGTGGAGGCCTTGTCAGCCACTGTGTTAAGCAGGACAGGTGATAATTCAGATTTTTTGAAAGATCTCTTTGGATTAAAGGGGAGCAGCCCCTGCATCCTCCTCCTCATTGGCATCGTAGCAGAAGAGACATAGGTTTTATGTCATTTAGTCTTCACAGCAGCACCATAAATGAGGTATCCTTGTTTTGGCAGGAAGGAGTTTACATGATTTAATGACTTCCCTAATGCAACTTAACTGATAGGAGCAGAGCTGCTATATTAGATAAAGTAATGTTTTAAAATCACAGTACCTGGCACATAAAAAGCAATTAATGTTTGATAATTATACTGTACTTTTTCTCAATTCAATAGTTTGTTTTTTAAAAAATGCTTTAAAAATAAAGCATAAAAAGGTATAAAGATAAAAGCCTCTCTCTCACCCCTGATCTCCATCCACCCATCTGTGAGGTGGTCTTAAACTACCAAAGCCCTATTGCATTAAGATGTCACTTGTCACTGACTATGTAATAGTTATATCTCCCACTAGGCAGTACAGACTGGAGAATCCACACTGTTGTGCTGGAGTTAAGAGACTCCACAGCTGCCTACTTTGCAAAGGAATAGATAACCTCTTTCCATTCCTGAAGCAAATAACCATTTTCACTTTACTTTTGCATGTGTGAAGTGGTTTTTCAGGGTGTTAGGGGGTGCAGTGATAGAAAGCAGTGTAGTTATCAGTCATCTTAGTGCTTTTGACAAGAGGAATTTTCTCCTCTGTTTGACTGCCCAGGAGGTCAGCTCAGGAGGTGTATTTCATTGTTAGTAGAAAGAATAGATATCTTAAAAATCAAGTCTTTTTCAGGAAATTAACATGGCTTCTACTGGGTGCTTTTTAACCCTGTGTTCCCTGTTGTCTTCACCCGAGCCCACATCTGTCTTACAGCATGGCAAGTGGTGGACTTACTATGGACATTAGGTGATGTTCAGTATCTGATTTTAAGCAAGGCAGAAATACTGGTACTAAAGAAGTTAATGCTCAACAACCTAGAAAACTACAATCTAGAATACTGCATGAGATATCCAGGTAGATGGTATTTGCCTGGATTAGGAGAATAGCAATTAGATTAATCATTAGAAATTCAAGAGAGGAAATATTTAAATACTTTAAATCTGTGATTTAGAGAAAATGATGTAAAAAAGACATGTGTTGGTTTACTTAGCTGTGTTGTAACTTTTCTTTTTAAAATCTCCTGGCAATTTGGGATTTGGGCTTTCTGCTGACTGGCAGCATGAGTCTGAAAGTAATTGCAGTATCTTCACAAAGTGGCTTCTTGCAGGGTTATTGAACAACTTGGTGGGAAGCAACTGGTGATGAACCATATGCACCATGAAGACCAGCAGGTTCGCTACAACGCTCTTCTGGCTGTGCAGAAACTCATGGTACACAACTGGTACGTGCTGGCTTTTTCTTCCCACTTACGAACTGGTCTGTGAGATCACATTTATCCAAAAGTTCTAATGTAAATGCTCTGTTGAAAGTTTTTGAAATCAGTGATAGTTTTTCAATATTTAGAAATATATTTTAGCAATTCAGAGTAATGACATGATAATTCAAAAAGCTGTATTAATGTTCTGAAGAAACATGTATATTCAAAGTACTTATATCAAACACAACTCCAGAAGTAACTAAAAAAACCCTTGTGACATAAGTGAATCAGTCTTTTTTGCAATTAATGAAATCCACTTGGGCTTAACTGATTAGAGACTACAATTTTGCAAGGTTTAACTGTTCAACATATGGTTCACCCGACTGGATTTTACCAGTTCACATGAAAGCACAAAGTGATTGAGCTACTAAGATTTAACTCTCATATTTAGTTCATTATAGTTTTTTGCTTTTGAAATAACCGGTTATAGTTTTCTGTCTTTTTTAAAACAAAATTATTGACCTTTGTGTTCCCACTTACAACAAGATAAATTTTAAAGAGTGACTGCTCCAATATAATGGTGAGCCATTTGTGTACATGATAGCAGGATTCCCTTTGTCATGTCTATTTTTAGCTGTAGATTGAATGTTCTTCTGAAAAGTTCAAATGCCTCTCTGTCCCCATCCTATGGAAGCATGCTTTGGCATTGGACTACCTTTGTTAATGCACAGTGGACAAATATACATTCCCTATAACTGACAATAATACTATCAGAAAGAATTAATGATGCATCAGAATGTGTACATTTGAAAGATGCAGCAAATACTGTATAGGAGACTATCCAAGTGCAGCTATGATAGTGTATTAAATATTACAATTTTGCTACTAAAGCATTTTTCATAAATAATGACATTTTTGTATTCTTTCAAATTATTTTTGGGCACTTTATACTCTGTTATATTAAGAGCTGGGATATAGCTATAATAGAAGTGGGTGTACCTATACCAAGGATGATTAGACATGGCCTCTCTGAGTAGGCTAAAGCTGCTAAGCTGAGATTAAAATGATAAGGAACCAATCATACAGCTCAAGTGTTGGGGGTAATTATTTCAGATAGAGGGAATGAGAAGGTAAAAGACCAGGAAGCAGGAATGAGCTTGGCTTCTTTAAAAGCAATATCTGCAGACATATTTTATGTGAAAACTGGGGGTGATAGTGTTACAGGCACTGAGTACATAGAGGCCAAGGATGATGCTGAACATCCTACAGACAGTTCCCACAACAAAGAACTGTCTTGCCCAATGTGTCATTAGTGCCAAGGGTGAGAAACTCCAATTTGAAGGACAGAATGAGGCCAGCATGAAAAAAAGTGGGCAAGGAGAGGTTGGCAGAGATCCGATTGTATAGGGTTTTATAGGCTGTTATATGACCTTTTTTAAATTTTGATTAATTTTTTAAAAATTTATCTTTAGAGGGGAAGGGAAGGAGAGAGGGAGAGAAATATCAATGTATGGTTGCCTCTCATGTGTCCCTTGCCAGGAACTGGCATGCAACCCAGGCATGTGCCCTGACTGGGAATTGAACCATGATCCTTTGGTTCACAGGCCCGCACTCAATCCACCAAGCTACACCAGCCAGGTGTTATATGACTTTTATATGATGAGTTGAGAGCCATTGAGAGACTTTTAACAGGACAATGACAAGATTTGATTCATGTTTTAAAAAGATTTCTTAGGCTACCTGTGGAGAATGGATTATACAGGGGTAAATGTGAAAGCAAGAATACTGTTTTAGTAGGGTCTCATTGTGGTCTAAAATAGAGATGGTTAGTAGCTTGAACTACTATTATAAAAGTGTTAAGATAACAAGAAGTAGGTGGACTTGGGATAGATTTCAGAGTGAGTAGAAGCATTTGATGGGCTGAAAACATTTTTACTTTGTGCAGGAATAATGGGATCAAAGCAGAGAGCACTCAAAATAGTTTATCTGTTTAGTAGGAAGAAAAAAATTAGAAGTCTTTCAGTAAAATATGGAATACTCCACTGGATGTCCCCCCTTTTGTCACTTCAGCCTGAACCACATTTTCCAATATAAATGAATTATTTAGTAATTTTTTCTTTCTTGGTTTATGTCTCTTTCATGAAATTAGTTTTAAAATGTTGGCATTTAATAGAATATGAGGCCATTGCAGCCAGTGAACTTATTTTGCCAGATGTTTTCCTAAAATTTCTGTGAAACAATTTTATTTTCCCTTTTTGTTGAAATTAGGGTTGATGAATTATAATCTTTGTTTTGTTAATAAAAAACAATTTTATTTTAATAGTTTTTCTCTTGAAGAATTTATTACTGGGTTTGGCTATTTTTATAAAATGTATATTTCTGATGTGAAAGAAAAAATAGGTATGAAATAGGATGTTGACCTTTTCTCTGGCTAGTGAAGAAATTTTTTGATTAAGAATTTTTGTGTTTTTATATAATTATACATTGAAGGTAAAACATTTAAAATTTCTTTTTTTTCCCTTGAATTTAGGAACTTGATTTAGTCTCACAGTATATTTTTTGATGTATGTGCACAAAAGGAAAAGTGACCATCTGTATAGCCAGAAACTGGTTTATTCATTCTTTATCATTGACTAGTTGATGAAAGAATATCCTCCCCTACTAATTATGTGCCAAGCTATATTTTTAATGTTTTAACTCTAATAAGTCCCTTTTAATGGACAAGCTAGTAATGTCAGTATTTTCTTATACTTCTTTGTAAAGGAAGTTTTTAAAAAGTTTTTTATTTATTTAGTTTTAGAGGGGAAGGGGGAGAGAGAGGAAGAGAAACATCAGTGTGTGGTTGCCTCTCACATGCCCCACACTGGGGACCTGGCCTGCAACCCAGGCACGTGCCCTGACTGGGAATCAAACCAGCAACCCTTTGGTTCGCAGGCCGGCATTCAATTCACTGAGCCACACCAGCCAGGGCAAGAAATTCTCATTTAACGAAAGATTAGAATTCACATGTGACCTGTAGATTTCGTTGTGACATATGTAATTCTTTGGCCTTTTGTGCCAGAGAATGAAAATTGCTCAAGTAATAGCAGTTTATTTTATCTTCAATTGATATGAGACCAAATAGAGTACTATTTGGAAAGTAAATCTTTAGTGGCATTATCCCCAAATGTAAAAAGTTTTTGAATCAAAATCTTTATGCAGGTAACCAAGTGTCCTTATTAAATCATGGTAAAGACTGTTTTCTCCTTACCTAAAATGGAGGCTTTTATTACCTAAAATGGAGGCTTTTATTACCTAAAATATAGTACTGGTTTTCTAAGATATTATACACCAAATAAAAACATGAAAACATGGTTGACTTTGTGTCTTCTCAGCATTTGCTTTGATTTAATTAAAATGAATTTTTATATGTGATATATTTTATAGAAAATAGGTAAAGTATAATCATGGATAAAAGCAAAATAAAACCCTGCCAGAATGGCAGTGGCAACAGCAGCTTTCCATGACACTTTTGCTAGTTATCTATAATCATTGTTTTGTTCCTCAGCTGAGCTGAAAAGATTCCTAGGATACTGCTTACACTCTTGATTTTCTCTTACTTTTCTATCATAAATGATTTTTAGATATTTGATATTATATTAATCCTAAACTATATTTATTAGAATAAATTATAATTTTGGATATAAAATAAATATTTATTTTTACTTTGTAAGTAAATATTTTACTGTAGGAATTTTTTTGTTTCAAGTATAAGGGTAGAATTACATTTTAAGCATAAATTGGATACTTTCAAAATAATAGAATTTGGCTATCTTTTGATACTGATTTTTTATTTTATTTTAAGGACTTAAATATAACATTTCTTGATAATGTAGAGATGGATTTATTTCTGGCTTACATAACATGTAGTACAGAGTTATATCATGTGAAAATAATTTTTACAAGTTTATGACTAATTTCAAAATTACTACCATAAGTTACAGGGCTTCATAGAGTAGCCAGTGTTTCACTACTTCTACTTGACATCTGTATTTGTGTGGGAAAATGGATTACAAATAACCCTTGCTGATTTGGTGGGGGAATCATGGGTCAGAATAGAGTTGGTAGGGGATGGTTGGCACACACAGGTGCCTCCTTAGTTCCTTAGTTCAGGGGGCCCGGAGCCAGTCATGCCTACTCACAGCCTTCCTGAATGACACATGAGCTCTCTGATCTTCCTGTACCCGCTGTGCGTTCCCAGCATGCATTTGTTCTTTTGAGCAGTGCTGGATTTTTATATTCATGAATTTGGCAGAATATATAAAAAATAACAATTTACTCTAGAGAACTTTTATATACCCTCAGTTTATACTTTGTAATTTATCATCATAAAATATCATCATTTTTCTCCTACAGAATGATTTAAAATATAATCAGCTTGTAATTCAGAAGCAACAATATATGCGTATGGACAGCTCAAGACTCAGGAAAGAAACACTGAATTTTGTAGGTAGAGGATCTCATACAGAATTTTTTATTTGTTGCTGGGTCTTTTCACCCTTATCTCAAGCAGAAAAATAAGTTTGAAGAGTATTACCCTTTCTAGATATTTTATGTTCAGGGAAATAATGGAACAAAGAAGAACTCACCAAGCAGTGGTATGGGTGATACTGCTTTGTTCTCTGAGGTTATTTTAGTTATTCTATTAGTACACAGCCATAAATACAGTGACTAAAATATTTACTTACGAACTAAATTGAAGAAAAAACCCTAATATAAGTATTAACTTTTTATTGCTAATAATCATGTTACTAAAACACTTCATATGATTTTTTGTAAACATATAACATTTCCAGAATTAATTTAGAAAATTGTTTTCTCTTTGGATGACTGGAATTTTCCATGTTATCCTTATGACACTTTTAATAGTAGAACTTTTGAAAACATCTTTAAGGCCATATGTCTTGGGTATTTTTAAAAAACAAATGTAACTTGATTTAAAAATATATATATTAAAGCCAATTTCAAGTAAAAAGAAATTCTTTATAGATGTTGTCTCAATATTACTTGAGCAACTTTGGGTCTCCCAGTCTAAAGTTGCTTCTACTTTGCTAGTTAGAGATGTTTTGAGGCTGTACTAGTTTCTTATTTTTCTGGACATTATGTATCAATTACAATTGATTAAGAAATGCCAGCATAACATAAATCTTAGATTATTGTAGAGTACCAGTCTGAATAAACATTTGGAGGAGGTGGATAATAAGCATTTCTACAGTAAAGAAAATAAAACTACTGGTGGATAATAGAGTCTACATACTTTATATTTAAATAAATCAAATTCAGATTTCATACATAGGTGCATGTGACTAAAGTATAAGTAAGTATCTATGGGTCAAGTTTATGTTGTGGTTTTATTTGATTAAGATCAGTTTCTTAGATACACAGATACCTGAATTGGGTTCTGAAGGACTGGTTAAGCATAGACAAAAGAAAAGTTGTGTCTAGTAAGGAGAGGTAGAGAAAAATGAACCAACTTGCTTAGCTTTTAGATGCTTTTTTTTTTCTTTTTCTTTTGTTGGTCAGGGCAGTTACATCTGTCATTTTATGGGCTTTGTTTGTGTGTGTGCTTTAAAGAATCAAATTAACCTAAATAGAATAGTGTGCGCTAACAATTAAATAAAGATTGAGCAAACTTTATATTTACTAGTCTAAGAGGTTTTTTTTAACTATTTTCTTAGTTTCCTTTTAAGTGTGTCACCCAGAAGTTACATTTTGTTGGGGGAAAACATCTCATGCGTAACGGAAATGAACTGACAAGTTTTTGTCGCCATTGACAACTTGAACTGATAAGTCTGCCATTTTAAGAAAGGTAGCTTTTGATATAAATATCATTTAATTGAATTTGAATTGAATTTACATTTTAAAATAAATATACAGTGATACAGTAGGTACCTACCCTAAATTTAAACCCTTCGTATGAATTAAATGGAATTAATTGCCAGCCCTGACTTACATTTTAAAAATATGCATTCTGTGAAAAGGTACCAAAGTGTTAATACGAGTACCAGAAGTTTTCCTAAAATATCATATTTTTTACACCTACACACTGTCAAAGCTCAAGAACATTTCCCTGTACTTCTTATACCTTCAGAAGCTTCTTGCCTCACTTTCCTTACAAATTAAGTATTTATAGATGCTTGAAATGGGAATAGTGTCTTGGATGAGTTTTTCCTAGCCTGCTTAAACAGCCCAGAAATGTCTTACGAAAAAACATATTGGTGTGTTGTGTCTAGTTACTTTCCACTGAGGATTTTATCTGTGTTATTAGCACCCCTTGTCTCTAATTCAGGCATGGACAGAAATATTTATTAGATACTTCAGTATGTGCTAAAATAGAGATGAAATGGAAAATAAAGGCACAGCACACAGGTTCAGTGTAGGGCTGTGAAGGCTATGACAGAAGCATGAATAGGTGTCATAGGAGCTTGGGAACTGTGCCTCATCTACAGCGGGCCTTCAAAAGGGAAGATTTCCTGGAAAGGCGACACTAGTGCCAAATCTGAAGGATCAAGAATGAGTTAGTTGGTGAAGATGAAATTGGAGTGCAGGAAAGACTTGCAGGCAATGGCAGCCTGTGAACATGCTGTATGTGGAAAGCACAGCAGTGTCACCAGAACCAAAACTAGGAGTCTGGGAATAGCTGAACTGTGGAAATTCTAAAAGGCCACCTTTGAAGTCATGTGCACTGTCTTGGATTTCAGAAAGATCTGACACAATTGTAGTAATCTGAATACCAATTTGTTTCTTTTAATATATATATTTAAAAAAAAAAAACAAGGAAGGTATTTCTTTTTCTCATGTAATATAAACTGTGCATTGGTACATCCAGAGCTGGTAGAGCAACTCTGCTAAAAACAAAAACAAGATCCTTCAGATTTCCTACACCCCTGTCTTTAGGTATAGCTTGCATCCTGCTGCTCCCAATGGAAAGGGGAAGTGTGGAAAGAAAATTGTTTTCTTAGGAAGATTTGTCTTTTTTTTTTTTAACTTTTTATAGGAAAGAATTTCAACTACTGAAGAGTTGCAAGAACAGTACAATGAATTAATTAGTGTACCTTTCACCTAGATTCACCAGTTGTCAACATTTTGCCCCATTTGTTTTCTTTTTCTCAGCCTCTCTTTCTATTGAGGCTAAGTGGCAGACCTTGTAGCTCTTCAACCCTAAATACTTCAACACGTGTGTTCTAAGAACAGGAATGAGTTCTTACTTACATAACCATGGTATAAGGATGCGATGCTATAAAAAAACATAGCTCATATTCACAGTTCCTTGTCTATAGCAAGCAATAGTCTGCTTTGTGTTGGGAGACTGGAAGAGGAAGAGAGAATGGCCAGGGACTTTGTATTCCAGAGTTTAGCTCTCCCAAGCCACAAGATATTTATCTTCTTTCTATTTCTTCTTTTCTTCTGCACCTAATTAATATTTGGTAAGTTTCACTTCAGGTACTGATTTTGAGAGAAATATGACCCAATATCAGCTTTCTACCTCAGTTATGATTTTGTGGAAATTACATTACATCTTTGATTTCTTCTAGAGTGTTTTAATGATAAATGTTATAAAGTCATAGGAAAAATATCTCCTAACCATGCTTTTCATCAGAAGTTAGTACTAGAGGTTTTGTTTGGTACACCAAGAGTGAGTGTTCTCTAGCCTTAAGACAATTTTAAGAAAGTTGATCATATATTCATTTTCTTTGTTTACTTCATATATTCATTTTCTACAGTTATTAGACATATAAGTGTGAATGAGATGTCTTATTTGGTAAGGCGATTATTTGTTTGTGATTAGTATGTTAGTGATGTTAGTATAATAACTAGAATAATTTTGAGACTCTTTCCATTTATCTAGTTTTGTTCTGCCTACATAAGAAAATTGTGTGTATATGTATGTGTACATACATAAATCTACTTCCTTTTCTAAGATTTATTTTGCATATTATTATGCATGTTTCAAATAAAATATATCAAGTTTACCATCTCTTGACAACTTACAACAACTTTGCTATTTTTCTTTCAAGACGTGTTTTTTTAAGTAAGAATATGTGGTCTGATTTTGTTAACTTGCATTTTTGATAAAGTTGGGATGTTAAAAATTTACCTTTAGATAATAATTTTTTAAAAGGCTTTTTATTTTTAAACAGAGGGGAAGGGAGAAAGAGAGAGAGAACATCAATGTGTGGTTGCCTGTCATGCACCCTCTACTGGGGACCTGGCTGGCCAACCCAGGCATGTGCCCTGACTGGGAATTGAACCTTCGACCTTTTGGTTCACAGGCCAGTGCTCAATCCACTGAGCCACACCAGCAAGGGCTAGATAATAATTTTGAAAAATCTTTGCAGCGTTTTTATAGATTGTCAGTAGAAAGTACACATTTAAGTAAGAGCTTCATAGGAAATAAAGTAAATGATAAAATTATAGAAACAAGTTAGCCACTAGATGATGCAATAGAACAAAACAGGAATGTAATTGTTTCTCCTAGTCAGAGTATCTTAGTAATCTAAGGTCTGAACTTTTTTTGTTGTCCTTTAAAAAAAATTTTTTTTATTGGTGTTCGAATATAGTTGTCTCCATTTTCCCACAAGAAACAAAAACCTATGTTAGCTTATATGTAAGAAGAGATACTATGAGAATGTCATTGCAGCTCACAGAATCTAATACGAGGTAAAGTTACACAGATTCACTGAAACTGGGAAACAGAAAGCTAGCAGGAAGCAAGGCAACTGTTTCTTTCTCTTTCTTCAGGCCACATGGTTTCTCATGTCTACAGCCCTTCTGCTTAGTTCTTTTCTATAGAACGGCTTCCTTGCCTCAAACCCTGTCATGGAGGCTCCATAGTAGCTAGCTGAACCTCTATGTCTTCCTATATTGAGATTCCTACTTTTGGCTGGCTCAGTTTGGGCATGCCCTTCTCAGTATCTGGGCATGGGGAGTTCCTTGAGTCCTGCCATGCCTATTCCTTGGTCATTTGTCTCTCTTTTACCTGACAAAGGAGGAACTGGATTTGAATGGCAGTGAAGAGGTGATTTTTCTTGTTTTGTTTTTTGTTTTTTTAAAGATTTTATTAACTTATTTTTAGAGAGGGGGGAGGGAGGGTGAATGAGAGAGAAACATCAATGTGTGGTTGCCTCTCACGTGACCCCCACTGGGGACCTGGCCCGCAACCCAGGCATGTGCCCTGACTGGGAATCGAACTGGCGACCCTTTGTTTTGCAGCCCATGCTCAATCCACTGAGCTACACCAGCCAGGGCTTGTTTTTTTTTTTTTGTTTTTTTTTTTTTTTGACACATTGAATTTGATTTCTCTGAATTATATCCAAGGACAAATAAAAAAGGTAGTCAGAAATATAGGTTTGGGTTTAGGAGTGAGATGTAAGTTAGAGCGATAGATCCAAAGTAATCAAAAGAGAAAAGGCTGAGGTCATGACAGTGGATGAGATTGCCTGGAAAAACCATGTGTAGAACAGGGCTTCTTCACCTTGGAGGTTTTTGGATTAACTCCCTGAAATTGTGTGCAAAAATGTGTATATAAGTATTTTCTGTGGGACAGGTCCATGCTTTTTATCAAATTCTCAGATAGGTCTGTGATCCAAAAAGGTTAAGAACCAGTGTTAGAGAGTGAGACAAAACACTTGAAACTAATACAAAATAATATCAAATATAAACTGTAATTGAAAAAATTTAAAAAACTTAAACATAATTCACAAAACAAGAATTATAGAGGTTTGAGAAACATAAAGAAGTTCTATCTCATTAGTAATAAAAATACAAAATAAAATGAGAAAAAATATTTCAGAGGCTGACAGAGGAGTAGATTTTACACAAGGAGGGTGGGGGTGGGAGAAAGCCATTTCTAAGGAAAAATAGCTAGAAAATTAGGAGAAAACCAGGAACATATGCCCTTGGGGAAGCAAAAAGAAAGGGGGTTATTTCAAGAAGGAATGAGTAAGTGGTGAGCAGTGTAGAATATAGCCCAGAGGACAAGGAGGAGGAAGACTGAAAGTGGTAACAAGAATACCGTTGGTGACCTGGCCCAATGCCCTTAGTGGCCTCAGAAGGCAGATTGGAGCAAGCTGAGGATGGTGAAGAAGTAAGTAAGTCAATGTGGCTCTCTCCTAGAAGCTTCATTAGTAGAGGGAGGAAAAAGGACAGTGCTTAGAGGTGCCTGAGGTAGAAATTGGATTTTTGTTGTCATCATTTGTTTTAAAATAGATGTTTAAATGGTGCCATAAGTGAGTTAGAGTGGGAGAATTTGAAAGTTAAAGAGCTGAGTAATTGATGGAGGGAAGGCCTGAAGAGCCAGGATAAGGTAGTTGGTTAGGGAAAGGTAATTAAGTAGGGAATGTCCACTATTAAATATGTAGACAAACTTCCCTGTCAAATACCCCTTCTACTGATACGATTAATACTTCCTTGTCTGGATTAATTTAGCAAATCAGTGTTCATTGAAATGAATTGGTAAATTGGGAGGGGTAAGTCTCCAATTTATGCTAAATGTTTTCTTATAGCTAAAGATTTCAGTTTTTCTGTTCTAAACTTTTGATTTGAAGGTGGGATGGGGATAGATAGTAGTTAGGAAGCAATACAATTTGTTGAAAATGTTCAGAGTATTTCCCACTCTTTCTCAATTGTTGCATGTGCTACAGATACTGGACTGAAGTAGAGTGGAACAATTCTGTTCAAGACCATGAGAGGGAAGAGAATTCACATTATTGAGGCACTAGCCAGGGATATATATTATCTTTTTTAATCTTCACACATCTTTGCAAGATAGATGTTACTATGTCATTTTTATAGATATGAAGTCCAGTGCATAATAAGGATGGTTAAAAAATTGCCCAAGTTCTCTAATATATGGCAATTGGATTTGAACATGGATCTGCATAAACCTAAATTTCAAATTTAGTATTACTCTATCATGCTATTCAGTAAGGCATACTTGGGGGCCTTAATGGGTGTACAGTTGCTTGTACCCTCTCCCCACATACAGTAAGAGTTCCTGACAAGGTACTGGTCAGGGCTTTGCTTTGCTGTGCAATGCAAAGATGGCATTGCTATGCAATGAGCCCATCTTGTATCTTCTTCATTTTCATTGCTGGTGTATATTGCTTACTGTCCTGGTTATTTTTTTCCTTTTTCACCACCAGTCCTTGTCATTTCTATCTGATTACAGCTACCATGTCTGCAGTTGGCTGAATTACTTAGTTTTTAAAAATTTCTTGTCCCCTTTGTTCCTAACACACCCTGGCTTTTGTGCAGAAAAGCTGGCCATGTGTAGCTCTTGCCCAGCAATCAGACATTCCTTTCCTACATAAGAGAACTAATGGATTGGCCCCAGTAGGTTGATTACCTGGCTTTCCCTTCTTTTTGCTTTATTTAATCACTGCCTACTGCTCCTGGCTCTTAGTTGATGGAAAGAGATGCTTTTCCACCTCAATTTCCTGATTTGACTTTAGGTTTAGAGCCATGATTCTGTTGGCACTGAAAGGGAAAGTGACTTACTTCATAAGTGTTAAGAAAATTCTAAGGAAACTTGTAAGGAAAACTTTGCCTGACTCCTAAGACTTAAGTTAAATATTTTCCCAGTTTTTTATAGGACTAGACAGAATGTGAGTAGTAAGTATTTTGATAAAGTAAATATAGCTTTCATCATAGCCTTTAAATTCTGCAGACTAAATACTATTTGCTTGTTGGGGGAGTGTATCTTGGCTTTTTAAGTCATGTTGGTGATTTCTCTCTCAGTTAATCATTTTTGCTTGTTATGCCCATTTAGCAGTGAAGTCAAAATGATTTGTATAACTTAAATATAGTAGTTTAAAATATTTAAGAGCCTATATTAAACTTATATTAAGTATCTATTTAAAAGTTTTACAAGTAGTGATTTATAACCTGGCAGTTTCAAGACCTGTTTGTCCTTCTCCAAGTACCTGTGTTTGGAATTATCTGTTTTATTACTTATCATTATACATTTTTTTCTTTAAAAAAACACACACTCTTATCATTTGTATTCTCCTTGAGGTAATGTTTCTCATACCTCTCTTTTTTAAATGCTTTATACTTTTAATGCTTTAGAATTTCTAGTATACAGAAGTTATTTGTTAGGTGATAGCAGAATATGTTAATTGTTTCTGCCTCTCTGTTCTTTAAATAATATTCTGAAGTTCTTGTGGTAGCATAGTATGTACTTAAAATTTGGTAGCCATGATTTACTTTAACCTTGATGATTTATTATCTCTGAAGAAATAAAAAGCTTAAGTACCTTGATTTAAAATACTAAATACATACTTTTGAAAAATTGGAGCAATAAAAATAGACTTTTTATGTTTTGACAGATAGGAACCATTTAGTTTCCTGAAATACATTTTTAAGTTGAAACTTCAGAACAGAAAATTGAGCTCCCAATTTGGAAAAAAAAATAGTAGTAGAAATTATCTTGTCTTAAAATCATGTTAAATTAGAGCAAATATAAATTATAGGTAAATAAATAGGTTGATTATTATATATAAAAGAAAATGTATAGATTTGTCCGGAGAAGAAAATATTAACTGTTATTGATAGTGCTCTCATTTGTGACAGCTCTAGAAGAATAGGTAACTTGTTTTGGGGTTTTGTTTTGTTTTTTTTGCTTTTTTACTTGAATGATCTTTGGCTTAGTTTTGAGTATAAGTTGTCATCTGGAATGTTTAAAACAGAGTTTTGATCTAATCTACATTTTGCTCATTAAAAGTTTTACCTTGTTTTTCCACCACTGACAAATAAATGATTTCTTGTCAGTGGCAAGTGCTCTTCAGACCAAGTTGTTCACATATTATGTTTTTAGAAACATCTTCATTTCATTTGAAACATAGATCTCTTTCCAAAGGACTTTATAAAAGCAAGTCATCACATTCTACCTTTATTAAAAAGCTTTTTTGTTTTGTTTTATTTTTTTACTCTCCTGTTTATTTGCTTAAACTAGTCTTGAATGATTAGTCTCTCAATGGGGTAGATGATATTATTATGTGTTCATAATTTACTACTTTGACCTTGCTGGCTATTTTCTGGGATGCTTAAGATTTTCTATGTTGCTCGTTGTTAGACTTTATTTTGTTAGATCTGGATTGATATCACAGCTTTTCTGATCATCTGCATGGATAAGAATTAGAAATATAGGCAAAAATAATAGATGAGCTATCAAGTGGAAATTATGTTAGGACTGCTGCATATTGAAGAAATTTTCAGAATTTCAGTATTGAAAAAATTTGAGTTCTACTGACGTCTAGGTTTATTTAAGTTTGTAGGTAAGCTGTTACCTAGCATATTTTAAATACCAGGTGTTTGACCTAGTCACATATGCTTGCATTAAGAGCAGTGTATATCTAGTATAGCATAGATACCAATATGTTTATTCAAGAGAAGAAATGATTGGTAGCATAGTTTCAGCTAACAATGCAACAGAAACTGCAAATAACAACAGTTTAAACATGATAGATGTTTATTTCTGTCTCATATGAAAATGTGGGGCTTGACAGTACTAAAACTCTAGGTGCTCAGGGATCTAGGCTTCTTCCAGCTCACTGTGCTGCCGTTCCTAGGGTGTGGCCCTCATCCATGAGCATGCCAACCATGAGGATGGCTATGGATTGACTAGTTTTGACAGAGAAGCTTGGGGATGATAATCCGTAGGTCCATTAATCACTTGCTTTTAAGATTTATATCAGACTTCCAAATGTAAACTATCTTTGTTACAAATTTAAAGCTATCTCTACTGGTTATAATTTGGGGAAAATACTAGACTGTTCAATGACTAGAAAGTATTTAATGCCACCTTGTACTCTGTGAGGCATGTCAGCCATCTTGTCGGGGATTGTGACAAGCACATGATGCATTGCCGTAGTCTAGGAAAGGGTTATGTAGCCCTATGGAGAGTGGACCTAATTCCACATCAAGGTCCAGAGAGATCCTTACCCTCTTTGGGACTTTCCAGTGGTTCTGAACAGCTGGAGTCCGGTTATGAAGCTAAAAATAGAGTTGGATATATCAGTAGTGGTCAGGTTATGAAAAACCATCTTGCTGTGCTTAGAAGTTTGAACTCTTTACAGAAGATTGTTAAACTACAGAGGGATAGTAAAAATGATATGTCATTTTAGAAAGACAGTTTTAGATATAGTGGGGGCTGGTGGATTAGAGGGGTAAGACTAGAGGAAAAAGTGCCAGTAAGAAAACTTACTATTTTTCAATCTAGGCCAGGGATTATGAGGATGTCCACTTAGTAAGGGCAGAGTCTATAAAACCTGTAGGCAAGCAGGATGTTAGTGGGAAAAGAAGAGAGAGAAGGCCTGTGACTCTCAAGGTTTATAATTGATATTCTTAGTTAACAAACAAAATCAATCAAACAACCTAAAGATCTTTTATCTCCTTGTATGTATTTCAAATTTGCACAATCTGCTTATTCTTTAGATAGCTCTGAGGCTCAATTCATATTGGGGGAACAACTGGCCCACTTGTTTTGGTTTATTTTAGTTTTTGCACATTTTGTGGGAAAATGATTCTTTGAAGAATAATTTTATGGTCTAGGAGACCTTTTAAGCTTCATTATAAAGTGGAGTGATGGGGGAGAAATGGGACAACTGTAATAGAATAATCAATAAAATATAATTAAAAAATAAAAATCAAGTTGATTTAATTTACTTTCCACTACACATCATTAAAACATTGAATTTGTATTCTAAAATATTGTGTCTTTATTGTGGATTTAATTGAGTTTTCTTGTGTTATAAGCAGACTTTAATTTAAAATCATTTAAAATTTTGTTTGAACATTTTTCTAGTAATTGATTGGTTTAGATTATGGAGTACTTGGTAGGTTTAACTGCTGGCATCTTTGTCTCTCCTGGTGTTTCAGTACATTTCCCTACAGGAGAAAAATGCATCCTTTTTCAGGTTCTGAATTGCCTGTAGAATTCTTCAACTACTTTTCATTAGACAGTTATTGAGCTTCTAGAACGTGCTAAGCGCTGATCTAAAAACTGGAGAGAGGTAAATCAGACCCCCTCTCCTCCCTTATTCACTTAAAAGTCATTCTAAGTATAATTCTAGAAAAAGGACTCTATAATAAACCTTAACTGTGGACTTGACCTACATACTATCTTTGTAACTAATATAAAATAAACTCTATTCTTAAAAGTCTTTGTAACACAGACATTTCTTTCATACTGTACTTGCATAACTAGATTTGTATATAATGTAGTTATTTAGGGGGCATGTTCTGCCTTGTAGATTGCTTTAGGTTGTAACCACTTGCTGATCAGGAATCAGAATTTAAAAAGAAGAAGAAGGAGAGTTCTTGTTTCTGGTTCTGCATGTAAGGAGCTTGGAAGTCACCACTACAGTGTGACAAGTAAAAAGCTGAACAGACTGAAAAATCCACAGTTCTTCTTGGATCTATAAGAGAGGGGAAGACACAAGGTAAACCACTGTCATACAAGATTGGAGAGTCAGATAGGTGAATACAGGGAGTCTAGGCTTACTGGAGCAGAGACTCAAGCAGAAACTAGTGTGGGAACCAGTGCCTGGGTAGGAAAACCTGAACTGTAATTGATGAATTTCAGGATGCTCTGTGTGGTTGAATCTGAGACTTAAAATCTCCAAGGGGATCAAATCATAGGGGGCCCCCATCGTAGATTGAGATTTAGCTCCAGAAACTAGACCAGGTTCTCACAGTAAATATTGGAGAAAAATCCTCTTGGGCTTCTGGCAAGGACAAGGAAAAAGGAACCATTTTGAAATACATCAGGGTACTCTGTTGTTCTTAACAAGGCCTGACCTCAGGGGAAACTAGTTAACTAGAGCCTTACTTACTGGGATATTATTAGAGTTTAACTGACTTGGTAAAGGGAAATAATCAACTGTAGCTGACTCTAGCCATGCTTACCCACCCAAGGGAGGATTTAAAAAAATCAACCCTGAGGAACATTTGCGTTGTTCACAGACTAGAGGCACAGGGTCACTGAAAGACAGTCCTAATAATAGGACTATAAAATGTTTCCTCTCTCTTGACCTTACCACCACATTACTGAAGGCCTATTTCCCTTATTCCTTTTATCTAGTTTAAGATGTCATATTCCAGATATCAAGAAAACATTACAAGTAATACTAAAAGGCAAAAAACAGAATTTGAAGAGCACAGTAAGTTTCAGAACCAGCCACGGCAGTGATGTTGGAATTATCAGTGAGACCAGGGATTTAAAATAACTGTAATTTATATTCTAACAACTCTAACAGATAAAGAACAGCATACAAGAACAGATGAAAAGTATAAGCAGAAAGATAGAAATCCTATGAAAGAACCAAAAAAAGAAAAAATGCTAGAGATCAAAAACATTGTGATAGAAATGAAGAATATCTTTGTTGGACTTATGAGATGACTGGACATGGCTGAGGAAAGAATCTCTGAGCCAGAATATATATCAATAGAAACCTCTATAACTGAAAGGAAATAGAACAAAGACAAATAAAACAGAACAGAGTACCCAGGGATTGTGGAGAAACTACAACAGGTATAATATACACATAATGGTGATACAAGAGGAAAAGGACCAGAAGAACTACTTGACACAATAATGATTGAAAATATCCCCAAATTAACATCAGACACGAAACCACAGATCTAGGAAACCCAGAGAACACCAAGTAGGATAAATATGAAAAGAAAAAGAAAAACTACACTAGACATATAATTTTCAAATTACAGAAAATCAAAGATAAAGAAAAAAAATCTTGGGCCCTGGCTGGGTTGCTCAGTTGGTTAGACAGTTGTCCTGATACACCAAGGTTGCAGGTTCAATCCCCAGTCAGGGCACATACAAGAATTAACCAATAAATGTATAAATAAGGAGAACAACAAATTAGTGATCCTTTGTCTCTTTCTCTCTCCCTCTTTCTCTCTCCCTTTCTCTCTCTAAAATTAATAAATAAAACTTAGAAAAATGAAAAATCCTGAAAGAAGCCAGAAGGATAAAATGTCTTACCTATAGAGAAAGATAAGAATTATACACAGCTTTCCAGAAGCCCAGCAAGCAAGAAGAGAGTGAGTGGAGTGAAATATTGAAGTGTTGAGAACATAAAACCACCAACCTAGAATTCTGTACCCTGTGAAATTATCCTTCAAAAGTGAAGGAGATATAAAAATTTTCTCAGACAAAAATTGAGGGAATTTATTCCTAGTAGGTCTGCTATACAAGAAATATGAAAATAAGTTTTTTGAAGAGAAGGAAAATTTTATGTAGGTCAGAAACTCAGATCTATATAAAAAAAGTAAATGAAGGTAAAACAAAAGTTTGTTATTTTTTTTTGATGTAACAGATAGAAGTTTGTTCAAAATACTAACAGCAACAGTACATTGTGTTATGTGTTTCTATCTTGTGTATTTATGTATATTTTTAGTGAAATAAATGACAACAGTGTTTTAAGGGCGAGGGGAAATAATTAGGATTATCTTATTTGGTTATTAGAAGTTAGTTACACTACTCATGAGGTGATGTGTTACTTGGACACGGATAAATTATAAATGTATAATGCAACTAGGGCAGTCACTAAAAAAAAGTAAAACAGTGTAACTGACATGCTAACAAAACAAAATGGAATGATATAAAATAATTAAAACCACAAAAATGGCAGAAAAAGAGTGGAAGACAAAAGTAGAAGCAAAGAACAAGGACAACAAATAGAGAACAGTAATGAATATGGTAGATATAAAATCAGCTATATCAGTAATCACCTTAATGTTGGTGATCTAACTGCCCCAATTAAAAGTCAGAGTGTGTCAAAAAACATAGCCCAAGTGTATGTGGTCTATAAGAAACCCACTTTAAGTATAAAGATACATAGAAATTAAAAGTAAAAAGATGGAGAAAAATATACTGTGCTAACACTAATCAAAAGAAAGCAGGGGTAGCTATATTAATTTCAGATAAAACAGGCTTCATATTAAGGAAAAAATTATCAGAGATAAAGAAGGACATTGCAGGATGATAAAGGGGTCAGTTCTCTAAGAATATGTAGAAGTGCTTAACATGTATGCACCCAACAACGGAGAATCACACTGTGTGAACCAAAAATTAACAGAACCGTAAGGAGAAATAGATGAATTCCACTGTTGTAGTTGGAGACTTCAACACTAAAAATTGGACAGATTTCAGGCAGAAAGTCCATTAAAGGTATAGTTAAGCTCTACAACAACATCAATCAAGTGGATATAGTCAACATCTATAGACTGACTTATTCAACAACAACAACATACACATTTCTCTCAAGCTCTTTGTGAGTATTCACCAAGATAGAACACATTCTGGGCCATAAAACTCACCTTAACAAATTTAAAAGAACAGAAATCATGCAGTGTTTCTTCCAGTACACAATAAAATTAAACTAGAAAGAAATACAGGAAGATAACTGGAAATCCCAAAATGTGTGGGAATTAAAAAACATACTTTTAAGTAGCACATAGGTCAAAGAAGAAATTTCAAAAGAAATTTCAAAATATTTTGAACTAAATAAAATTGAAAGCCCAACTTTTTAATTTATGGGATAGAGTGAAAGCAGTGCTCAAAGGGACATTTATAGCATTGGATGCATACATTAATAAAGAAGAAAGGTTGAAAATTAATAATCTAAATTTCCACTGTAGGAAATGAGAAAAAGAACAAATTAAATTCAACTAAGTAGAAAAAAAGGAATAATAAGAATAAGAAATCAAATAAATTAAAAATGGGAAATCAATAGATAAAATCAATGAAACCAAAAGTTATTTTTTTGGAAAAAGTCAGTAACAAGCCTCTGCCAGACCAGCTAAAAAAAAAGAGAAGACACAAATTCCTAATAGTAGATGTGAAAGAGGAAACATCACTACCAATTCCATGGAAATGGAAAGCATAGAAAAGAAAAACTATGAACACTATGAATAGTGCCATGAACAAATTTGATAGCCTAGATGAAATGGACTGATACCTTGAAAGGAACAGTTTGCCTCTTCAGATTATCTGTACCTTCCTATGTACGTTTTGGCAGATTGTAGATATGACAAATTAATTTTTAAGTTTATGCAGAGAGACAAAAGACACAGCATAGTAAACAGAACATTAAAAGCAAAGAGCAAAGTTGGAGGAATGACCCTGACTTCTTGAAGACTAACTACAAAACTACAGTAATCAATGGTGTGCTATTAGTGAAAGAATAAGCAAATAGATTAATGGAATAAAATATACAGCCCAGATATAGACCCACATAAACACAGTCAGATGATCTTTGACAAATGCAATTTATTGCAAAGGCAATATAATGGAGCAAAGATATTTTCTTCAATAAATGGTGCTAGAACAACTGAACATCATATCTTAGTAAATGAATCAGACATAGACCTTACATCCTCTGCAAAAAAATATTTCAAAAGGACCATGGACCTAAATGTAAAATGCAAAACTATAAAACTCCTAGAAGATGATATAGGAGAAAATCTAGATGACCTTGGATATGGTGAAGTCTTCATAGATAGATACACCAAAAGAAAGATTCATGATTCATGAAAGAAATAATCGTGAAGCTGGACTTAATTAAAATAAAAAACATTTGGGAGGAGAAGGAAGATGGTGGCACGGTAGGAGGGAGCAGATTCCATTCCCCCCTGCACATGGGAGAGGAACCTGGCTCATCTGTGGAGAAACGGAATGGTCAACCAGCGGGAACAGCATATTTGAAAGTAGGAGATTGAAGGTTGTAGCAGACATTGAAAAATCAGATGTTAAGGAGAGTACTTCAGAACACTAAGAGCCCAGGGATCAGCGTGGACACCAGGGCTGTGGTGGCCCTGGTCCCGCGCTTGCCAGGACTGCTGTGGGGCTCTACGGAGGGACCTGGGTCTGCATGCGAGATCAGACAGCTGCATGACCGAAGACGCCCAAATGGAGACAACTGTGTGCAATCGCGGGCACTTGCACGCGTGCGCAGCAGCAGGCAGCTGCATGACCAGAGACCCACGTGCGAAGGGTACAACTGCGCAACTGGAGACCTGTAGCCCGTGCCAGGAACCTCAGGAGTGCAAGAGATCCATAGGAGAATGGGAGCTCGCACATGTGAACCCAGGGAGTGCGCAAGATTCATGGGAAACCTGGAGCTCACTCCCATGAAATTGGGGTGAGTGCATGGCGTAGGAGACCCAAGCTCACACCCAGGAACTTGGGAAAGTGTGCGCTCCCCAGGAGACTCAGAACAAACGCACCATGCGGAGAGGTGCTGGGCTAGCCCTGGGAGGAGCAGCCCAAAGATAACTGAGTGCTGAACAGGGAAAAAGCAATACCGTTACCCCTCACCCTTTGCAGCCAGCAAGACCAGAAAATCTGGCTTGGCAAGTGTGAAAACATGAAAACACCAAGAGTTTTGTTTGTTTGTTTGTTTGTCTTTCTTTTTTTAATACTTTTATATTTTTACATTCTTTTTATCTTTTTCACCCCTCAATTCCTTTTGCTTCGCTTCTTTCTTGTTTTATTCATTCTTTCTTTCTTTCCAATTTGATCTTCCTTCCTCTTTTTTCTTCCTTTTTCATTGTTTTCTTCCTCTTTTCTCTTTTTAAATACCCTCCAGTAAGACAAAAAACAAAACAAAACAAAACAAAACTGGAACAGTGAGAAAACCAGAGTTGGTCCCAGAGAGGGGGCATTCCAACAGATGAGACAGTAGAACCTGTGATCACCAGGATACCTGAAGGAGACTGCACCACTGAATCTCACAGGTATTCTAGCACAGAAGTTCACACCATAAACCCAGGGAGCCAGAACAGATCAATTTAAGAAGCTGAGGCTAACAAGAACAATCTCACAAACAATGAGAAGACAAAGACACAATCGCCAAATGAAAGGAGAGGAGGAAACCCCAGAAAGAATGCTAAATGAAACGGAGGCAACTCAACTATCAAATATTGAGTTCAAAGCAATGATTGTCAAGAAGCTCAATGAGCTCACAACGAGCTACCAGAAACTACAGGGAAGCTACGATGAACTCACTGCAAACTATGTCAACATGAAAAAGGAAACAGAAACTATCAACACGGGCCATGAGGAAATGAAGAATACAATATCCAAGCTGAAGAACACAGTAGAAGGAATGAAAAGCAGGGTGGATGAAGCAGAAGATCCGATCACAAAGTTGGAGGACAAAGTAGAAAAAAACACCCAGAGAGAACAAGAAAAGAAAAACAGGCTCAGAAGAAATGAAGAGGGCTTAAGAAAAATGCAAGACAATATGAAAAGTGATAATATCCATATAATAGGGATACCAGAAGGAGAAGAAGAAGAGCAAGGGATAGAAAACCTATTTGAAAAAGTAATGATGGAAAACTTCCCTAATTTGATGAGAGAAAAAGTCACACAAATCCAGGAAACACAGAGAGTCCCAATCACGAGGAACCCAAAGAGGCCCATTTCAAGACACATCATAATTAAAATGGCAAAATTCCAAGACAAAGAGAGAATCTTAAAGGCAGCAAGGGAGAAAAAGGAAGTAACATACAAGGGAGCCCCGATTACGTTAGCAGCTGACTTCTCAATGGAAACAAACACTCCAAGCCAGAAGAGAATGGCAAGAAATATTCCAAGTAATGAGAACCAAAGGCCTGCAACCAAGACTACTTTACCCAGCAAGGCTTTCAATCAAGATAGAAGGGCAAATAAGGAGCTTCCCAGACAAAAGAAGTCTAAAAGAATACACCTATACCAAATCACTTCTGCAAGAGATAAAAGGGACTGCTTTAAGGAAAGGAAAGGAGAGAGGGAGAGAGAGGAACACAGGCATGAAAATGGCAATGAATAGGTACCTATCAATACTAACCTTACACAGAAATGGATTAAATGCTCCAATCAAAAGACACAGAATAGCTGAATGGATAAGAAAGCATGACCCACACATATGCTGCCTATAAGAGACCCACCTCAGGACAAAAGACCTACACGGACTCAAAACAAAGGGCTGGAAATAAATCTTCCAAGCAAACAGACAGGGGAAAAAAGGCCGCATAGCAATATTCATATCAGACAAAATAGACATCAAAAACAGGGCCATAAAGAGAGACCCAGAAGGTCACTTGATAATACTCAAAGGAAGAATCCACCAAAAAGACATAAACATTGTAAATATATATGCGCCCAACACAGAGCACCCAAACACATAAAGAAAATCTTAGAGGACTTCAAGAAAGATATTGACAGCAACACAGTTATAGTAGGGGATTTTAACACCCCACTTTCAAAAATGGACAGATCTTCAAGACAAAATATCAACAAAGATATTTTGGCATTGAACAACACTCTAGATGAAATGGACTTGACAGATATATATAGAGCCCTTCATCCCAAAGAAACTAAATACACATTTTTTTCAAATGCACATCGAACATTTTCAAAGATAGACCACACAATAGGACACAAAACAAGTATCAACAAACTCAAGAAAAGTGAAATCGTACCAAACACTTTCTCCAATCACAAGGGACTGAAACTACAAATCAACCCCAAGGGGGAAAACCCAAAACCCTCAAAATCATGGAGATTGAATGGCATGCTATTAAACAATGAATGGGTCAAGAATGAAATTAGGGAGGAAATCAAAAAGTTTCTGGAAACAAATGAAAATGAACACACAATGGCCCAAAACTGATAGGACACAGTGAAGGCAGTCCTCAGAGGGAAGTTCATAGCGATACAGGCCTACCTAAAAAAGATAGAAACATTTCAAACAAACCAGTTAACCCTACACCTACAAGAACTCGGGGAACAACAACAAAGACAGCCCAGAGCAAGTAGAAGGAAGGAAATAACCAAGATCAGAGCAGAATTAAATGACATAGAGACTAAAAGCACAATTCTAAGGATCAATGAATCCAGGAGCTGGTTCTTTGAAAAGATAAACAAAGTCAATAAGTCTTTAAGCAGACTCATCAAGAAAAAAAGAGAGAAGACCCAAATAAACACAATCAGAAATGAAAGAGGAAAGATTACAACTGACACCACAGAAATACAAAGAATTGTAAGAAATTACTATGAAGAACTGTACGCCAAGAAACTTGAAAACCCAGGTGAAATGAACAAGTTTCTAGAAAAATATAATTCTCCAAAACTCAATGAACAAGAAGCAGAAAGCCTGAATAGACCAAAAACAGCAGATGAAATTGAAGCAGTAATCAAAAAACTCCCGACACACAAAAGCCCTGGAGCAGATGGTTTCAGAGGAGAATTCTACAAAGCATCTAAGGAAGAGCTAACCCCATTCCTTCACAGTATTTGAAACAATCCAAAATGATGGAAGACTCCCAAACTCTTTTTATGAGGCCAGCATCATCCTAATCCCAAAACCAGATAAAGACACAACAAAGAAAGAAAACTTCAGGCCAATATCGCTGATGAACATAGACGCTAAAATCCTCAACAAAACATTGGGAAACTGTATCCAATAATACCTTAAAAAGATCATACACCATGACCAAGTGGGATTCATCCCGGGGATGCAAGAATGGTTCAGTATTCGCAAATCAGTAAATGTAATACACCACATAAACAAAAGGAAAGACAAAAATCACATGATCATATCAATAGATGCAGAAATAGCATTTGATAAGTTACAGCACCCATTTATGATAAAAACACTCAGCAAAGTGGGAATAGATGGAGCATTCCTCAACATAACAAAGGCCATATGAGACCTATAGCCAACATCATATTCAATGGGCAAAAACTAAAATCATTTCCACTATGATCAGGAACAAGACAAGGGTGTCCACTTTCACCACTTCTATTCAATATAGTATTGGAAGTCTTAGCCACAGTGATTAGACAAGAAAAGGAAATAAAAGGCACCTAAATTGGAAAGGAGGAAACAAAACTATCATTGTTTGCAGATGATATGATAAGGTACATAGAAAATCCTATAGACTCAGCCAAAAAACTGTTCAACCTAATAAGTGAATTTGGCCAAACAGCCAGATACAAAGTCAATATCCAGAAATCAGAGGCATTTTTGTATACCAACAATGAAAGAGCAGAAGCAGAAGTCAAGAAAAAAATCCCATTCGATATAGCAAAAAGAAAAATAAAATGCCTAGGAATAAACCTAACCAAAGAGATAAAAGACCTGTATGCAGAAAACTACACAACACTGAAGAAAGAAATCAAGGAAAACACAAACAAATGGAAGTGTATACCATGTTCATGGGTTGGAAGAATTAACATCATCAAAATGTCCATACCACACAAAGCAATTTACAGATTCAGTGCAATACCTATTAAAGTATCAATGGCATATTTCACAGACATAGAACAAACACTTCAAAAATTTATATGGAACCTTAAATGACCTCAAATAACTGCAGCAATTTTGAGAACGAAGAGCAAAGTAGGAGGGATCACAATACCTGATACCAAACTGTATTACAAGGCCATTGTAATCAAAACAGCCTCGTACTGGCATAAAAACAGACACATGGACCAGTGGAATAGAACAGAGAGCCCAGAAATAAACCCAAGTCTCTATGGTCAATTAATATTTGACAAAGGGGGCAGCAACATAAAATGGAGTAAAAATAGCCCCTTCAACAAGTGGTGTTGGGAGAACTGGACAGCTACGTGCATAAAAGTGAAACTCAAGCACCAACTTACACCATACACAAAAATAAATTCAAGGTGGATAAAAGATTTAAATATAAGCCATGACACCACTGAAGTCCTAGAGCAGAACAAAGGCAGGAAAATCTCAGATATTTCATGCAGCATCATCTTTACTGATATGTCCCCTAAGGCAATGGACATAAAGGAAAGAACAAACAAATGGGATCTCATCAAAATAAAAAGCTTCTGCCCAGCTAAGGAAAATAGTGTTAAAATAAAAAAGAGAACCAACTGTATGGGAAAACATGCTTGCCAATGATACCTCAGACAAGGGTTTAATCTCCAAAATATATAAAGAACTTACATGACTCCACTCTAAGAAGACAAGCAACCCAATTAAAAAATGGGCAAAGGACTTGAACAGACACTTCTCCAAGGAGGACATACAGAGGATCCAGAGACACATGAAAAGATGATCAGTATCGCTAGCTATCAGAGAGATGCAAATTAAAGCCACAAAGAGATACCACTTCACACCAGTCAGAATGGCCATCATAAACAAAGCAACAAACAACAGGTGTTGGAGAGGTTGTGGAGAAAAGGGGACCCTAGTGCACTGTTGGTGGGACTGCAGACTGGTACAACCACTATGGAAAACAGTACGGATTTTTCTAAGAAAACTAAAATTGGATCTACCTTTTGACCTAGCAATTCCACTGCTAGGATTATATCCTAAGAACCCTGAAACACCAATCCAAAAGAACCTATGCACCCCAATGTTCATAGCAGCACAATTTACAATAGCCAAGTGCTGGAAGCAACCTAGGTGCCCATCAGTAACTGAATGGATCAAAAAACTATGGTACATTTACACAATGGAATTCTATGCAGCAGAAAGAAAGAAGGAGCTTCTGCCCTTTACGACAGCATGGATGGAACTGGAGAGCATTATGCTAAGCGAAATAAGCCAGGTGGTGAAAACCAAATACTATATGATTTCACCTTTATCTGGAACCTAATCAACAAAACAAACAAGCAAAATATAACCAAAGACACTGAAATTCATAACAGTCTGACAGTCATCGAGGGGAAAGGGGAGGGAATTTCAGGGGAAAAGGGGAAGGGTTTACAGGAACAAGTATAAAGGACACATGGACACAAAGTAGGGGGGGTGGAAATGGGAGGGAGGTGGGGAGAGTTGGGGTGGTGGGCTGGGATGGGAGTAAAAGACAGAAAACTGTGTAAGAACAATTAAAATAATTTTTTTAAAAAATTGTGTATTTATTCTTACATGCTTAAACTTCAATCACGTTCAAAGTACTCTCCATTTGATGCAATACACCTATTGAGAGATTTTTTCCACTGCTCAAAACAGTTTTTGAACTCATTGATTTTGATGCCTTTTAGCGCTTCTGCGATTTTTTTGTTTCACCTCTTCCACATCAGCAAATTGTGTCCCTTTGAGGACTGTTTTCATCTATGGAAACAAAAAAAAAGTCACTCAGGGCCAGAATGGGTGAATAGGGAGGGTGGGGCATAAGTGTCATGTTGTTTTGGTCAAGAACTGCTGAACACTCAGCCCGGTGTGGGCAGGTGTGCTTGTAAATCACCCACCATGTAGTGGGCAAATGTGCTGAAAGTCTGGAAAAAACTTCACTGAATCTGAACACAGCCTCTCACAACACCAGCTGGTACACTGATACAGATGGGTTCCCAGAACATTCACCTAGTGGGGGAAGTCTGTATAAAGGGTCTGCTCTCCAGAACATAATTCTGTTTTGTGGGGGACCCCTTCGTATTTGCCATTCACTACTTTGCAACCATTCTCCCAATTTGATTGGGACAATAGGTAATTTTTGTTAAAGTCCAAGTACAAAATGAGTAAAAAGAACCATATTTGGAGTGAGAATCCTTTAATAACTATATTCATTTCCAGAGAACAATAAATATAGAAATACAGGCAATATATGTAACATTAATATTTTTCTTAGACACAGAAAGCACCCTACTCTTTTATACAAGTTAATGGGCAAACACTTTTACCAGAAATCAGCAGTGGGAAAGCTACACAACAGAAGAAAGTTACAAACAAAATGAAAAATCATTTTACTACTGAGATTCACACTCCAGGTGTTGTGTCACAGGTGAAATGGGAAGCCTGGAGGGCACACTTCAGCTTCGGGCAGCAGCAGTCTGAGGTTGCTCAGATTGGAGCTGTTTACCAAGATATTCCCTAAAATATATAATAATAAAATAACAAGGTAAATTAGAATTTAAATTACAAAGAATCTCCTCCAAGATCAAAGTACAATATACACTGTCTTGTATTTTAAGATATAAAAATTAATAAACAAATCCTTTCCAAATTTCAAAGGCACCTATACTGTATGAAGTTCAAACACTCTTTAAAATACATAAGCAAGTCATTATACATTCAAATAGTAATGCTGCACATGATTAGAAGGCAATGCAATTACTTCTTGAGTGAAGCCTACTTTACTGTTTAGTAAATTACTTGTTTACTGCTGTAGCCAATTCTGCAATCCAAGAAGTTTAAAAATTAAGTATGATTCCACATAAATGGACTGATGCATTAAAAACACTCTCCCTGATATTAGAGAAAACAAGTATCTATATCTGGGGATGAACACAAAAGCACATGAAAATCACCCACCAAAAATAACATCAAGAATCACAGCGCTTGGTAAGAGCTGCATGTTAGGGAGCACTGACTCTGCCCTGGCCCAGTCTAAACCTTCAGAGATGGCTGTACTGAATCCACAGAGCAATCACAGAGTAGAGACATACTTTTCTCATTTTACAGACAGGGCATGATGTTCTCCTGGAGAAAATAATTGAACATGCATTCATAATATGTGTATTCCTTGCTCTAAATTACATACAGATATCACTGTTAATTCCAGGACAGAAAACAATTTTTACCTGATTTTCTGTGAATGACTTGCCCAAACTTTTGTTTTTGAACTATCTAATAAGGACAAGAATATCTAAAAGTTTCCATCTATCATAAGAAAAAAAAGCATGAGTTTCAGCATGGAGACCTGGGGTTTGCCTTTCAACTCCACCACCTCACTGGCTCCAGAGTTGTGGGATGAAGACATTTCATATGTCAACACAAGGGCTAATGGAAAGGCACTGTGTGGGAAGTTACCTGGCCCAGGGAAAAGCAGAAACTATGATGGGGTCTATGTCATCGCCCACTCTCTTCAACTGGTTTTTCAACTTTTCCTGGTCTGAGTACCTCTAGGGAACAACCTTTCGGTGCCACCAGCATCTACCAGTAAATATGATCCTGCCTTTCTCCACAGAGGTACAGAATAAGGGGAAAGGGTTGGTCTAAGCTGTTTTACTGTCCTAATCTCCCCTCTGATATCAGCCCAAAGTTATCACAAATGTGAAACAAAACTGGAATAGGAAACAGTTCTGTAAACTAGAGTAAGTGAGGTGTCAGGAACACACCCCCAGAAGGTGTACAAAGGTGAACAGTAATTTAAAATACTGTGAGACTAAATGAAACTTTGTATAACATGAAAATGGTTTATGGTCTTTTTAAAATCCTTGCAGGGAAATTCTTATTACTGACTTACTAATTGTGGGTGTCATGTTAAAGAATGTAATATATTCTTATGTTAACCACGAACTACTCTGATATGATTTAGACAACAGAGATCTTAATTTTCAACCAAGAATAAACAAATAGTTCTAAAATGCAAAGGCCAAAAGGAAAGCCATCTATAAATTTTATTTCTTTACTTTATTTTTTAAAATTATTTATTTATTTATTTTTAGAGAGGGGAAGGAAGGGAGAAAGAGAAGGAAAAAAACATCAGTGTGTGGCTGCCTCCCACATCCCCCACTGGGGCCCTGGCCCACAAACCAGGCATGTGCCCTAGACTGGGAATTGAACCCTTTGGTTCACAGGCCAGCACTCAATCCACTGAGCCACACCAGCCAGGGCTCATCCTATGAATTTTAGTAGACAGAAAAAGAGCAGGAGTTTATGGTCACTATCAATGCCACCATTCTGGGGAAGCCTGCAACTAGGAAATATTTGTGACTGCATATAGGTTTATTAGCTTTGGTTTGCGGGGGGGGGGAGAGGAATATAATATTTATTACAAAATTTCCAGACCTTATACATTTTTCTACATATACCTAAGGAATTAAGCTGAAATTAGATATGTTTCATTTCAATAGGGCTTTCAAATATTCGTTTTAACTGTTGGATACTTAAGGTAAAGGGCAGAACCTGCCAACCCCACATTGCCTCTTGGCATGTTGATACTTTTAAGTTGTAGGCACCTGAAAAACAGCAAATGCAGGCACAGGCTTTGTATGAATTCCCTGTATCTGCTTAAAAACACATCCTCCACAAAGGACTCAACTCTCATAACCTCTCCTCAGCAGTTTCATCAACCAGAGAGCACTGACTCTCACTACTAGACAGTGAAGCCCATACCACCAAGACAAACTTTGTCACAAACTACCTCCTACCCATGTTTCCTAAAAATCATTTATTCTGTCTGCCCCCCCTCCCCTTTCCCCCATTAAGATGTACTTTAAGCCTAAATTCTAAATCTACCTTTTTGAGTTACTTATTTTATTCCTGGATATCTCCCATTTGTACAAGAGGCATACATTTTAATAAACATTTTCTCTTGTTAATCTCTCTTCTGTTACAAGTGTCTCAGCTTATAACTCAGAAGGGTAGAGGGAAAATAATTCTCCCATACAAGAGTGATCTTAGAAAACATTTTAAAAGTGTACTCAAAGACACCATGTCATCCTTCAATTACAATCCCCTGTGATTCCTTCAGTAAAGGACCAATGTCAAGGACCATATTCTAAATGTGCTTCCAAGACAACTGGTGTAGGAAAATGACCAAACCTCCCAGAGCTCAGCACTATGAGTACTAAGTGATCAGAAACAGTCCTTGTGGATTTGGTCATTAACATACACAGAGGGTCACATCTGCTCCATCCCTTTCAGAAGCATGAAGGTGGTTCATTCCCACACCAGATTTAACTAATATTTCAGGAACAACAGTGAACACTTGGAGGTGGGGAAGAGATGACTGATTTCTTCACAAAAGAGACATAAGGTCAAAGTAGAAGGATATTAAAGTAGAGTGAAGGTGAGGTATTCTGGCAGAGAATTAAAAACATGCCCAAACCTGGCTTATTCCCACCAGTCTCTGCTCCTTTGTTTTCCTGGTCATTTATTGTGAATAATATGCTCTAGTATACTCACTTTTTTCCAGCATACAATGCCAATGAGGCATTCACTTCTTCATGACCTTAGTGCCTCTCGTATAAAACCAGGGTCTCCTTTCCTCTGTCTTCTAACTAAGGATTATGCAATTTAGGGTTAAGGCAAAGGACAAGGTCACATGTAAAGTGTTCAAACAAGAACTTGAAAATCAAGAACATAACTTGAGGTATTACAGGTCATAAAATGTCAAAAGTCCAACAGAAGAAAAGTCCAGATGGGACCCATAGAAAGAAGAATCAAATCTCTTCCTCAGGCTTTCTTGAAAATATTGGGTTGGCCAACAGGTTCAATTTGTTTTTTTTTTTTTTCCCATAAGATGGCTCTAGTAGCACTTAGTTGTCTTTAACTTCATTCAAAACAACTTTGTTAAATTGTATTGTGACAGCTGTTGCATCAGCGTGCATCAGAAAACAAACTTTTCAAATTGGTGAATATGTAGCCATTTTAATATTGAAAATGGAAGATTAATATTGAAAATGGAACATTTTTGGCATATTATTATTTCAAGAAAGGTAAAAATGAACTGAAACACAAAAAAAGATTTGTGCAGTGCATGGAGAAGGTGCTATGACTGATTGAATGTGTCGAAAGTGGTTTGCAAAGTTTCATGATGGAGATTTCTCACTGGACAATGCTTCAAGGTCAGGTACCAGTTGAAGTTCAAACTGGGACATTAATTGAGAACAACCAATGTTATACCACATGGGAGAGAGCAGACATACTCAAAACATCCAAATCAATAAAGTTATTGGTGAAAATGAAAAATATATATTTTACTTTATGGAGAAAACTAAACTAACTTTTTGGCAAACCCAACAGTATGTTTGCTATGGCATGTGGGTTGTTAAAATATCAGAGAGAACTGAAACAAGGCTCAACTGAAATACTGTATTCCAGAAAGAGGACCATTGGGGGAAATCTACTTTGAACTTGGCGTGTAAAATGTTACAGTCTGCCCTTTTGATGTCAAATGGCAACATGCAGTCAATGAAAACATTCCCAAGATTCACCTAAGGCTGCCTCTGAAATCTCTGTGACCCCATCCAGAGGGAAGTGCTGACACCAAGTACCTGGGGCTAGGAACACAGAATGACTGCTGCATTCCACACTTTACTACACATGGTCATGAAAATATGATTACAGGGATATCCATGTTATTACCCTCCATATTGACAGTATTCCTGTGAGGCAGGTGTTATCGCCACTTACAGGGAGAGAATAGAGCCTGGGAAAACTTCAATAACTTGCTCAGGTGCAAAGTGAGCAAACGGGCTCAGATCCTGTTCTCTTTCTACTGTAAGGCTGGCTGCCTAGCCTCCAGTAAGAGCCTAGAAGGTGCAGAAAACAGATACTCTTTCTATTCACTGCTCAAAACAGTTTTTGAACTCATTGATTTTGATGTCTTAGTGCTTCTGCCATTTTTTGTTTCACCGCTTCCACATCAGCAAAACGTTTTCCGGGGCTTTTTTCATCCAGGATGGGGGAGTCACTAGGGAAAGATGGTGATAACAGGGAAGGTGAGGCATGGGGGCCATGCCATTTTTGGTCAAAAACTGCTGAACATTGTGGGCAGGTGCTCTTGTAACTCACCATCATGAAACAGACAAACACGATGAAAGTGTCTTCAAAAGCTCACTACAGCCTCTCACTACAACACCAGATGCTACATTGATACAGATGGGTTCCTAGAACATGCACCTAGCAGGGGAAGCCTGTACTACAAGGAGCCCACCCTCCAGAAAATAATTTTGGATTTTGGGGGGCCCCCTCATATTTAAATTCCAAACTGTCTCCACAATACTTTAAAATCTTGGCCTAGGAAAAGTAGTGACAAACCTACTATTGTACTAATTTTATTTTTATTGTACATGTACTATTTTTTAGTGCCTGCTGTTGATTAAACACTGAGCTACTAACTGCTTGATATACATTTTCTCAGTTACTCTTCACAATAATATGCATAAAACCTACAGATAAGATCCATTTTATAGATAAGGAGCTGGAGTTTAGCAACGATAAATAACATGATGTAATGTTAGGATAACTAGTTAGTGGCAAGAAGGGTATTTGTACTCAAATCTAATTTTAAAACTTGAGAGTCTTAATCACTTTATATAACCATCATTATAATATTATGCAGAGTATTTTCATTGGCCTAAAAATCCTCTGTGCTTTACCTGTTCATGCCTTCCCCAACACCCCTAGAAACAGTTTATCTTTTTACTGTCTCCACAGCTTTGGCTTTTCTAGATGCCATATGGATGGAATTATACAGTATGTAGACTTTTCAGATTGGCTTCCTTCACTTAGTAGTATACATTTAAGGTTCCTCCATGCTTTTCATGGCTTGAGAGACCATTTTTTTACAGCAGTAAATAATAAGAATCACTTGTCTAAATGCATCACAATCTGTCTATTCACCTACTGAAGGATATCTTGATAGCTTCCAAGTCTGGCAATTATCAATAAAGCTCCTATATATATCTACATGCAAGTTTTGTGGGGATGTAAGTTTTCAACACCTTTGAGTAAATACTTAGGCACACAACTGCTAGATCATATTGGTAAAAGTATGCTTAATTCTGTAAGAAAGCACCAAACTATCTTCCAAAGACGCTGTACCATTTTGCATTCCCAACAATAATGAATAAGAGTTCCTGTTGCTTTACACCTTCACCAGCATTTTGTGTTGTCAGTGTTCTACATTTTTTGACAAACCAATAGGTGCACTGTTGCATTTCATTCTTGTTTTAATTTGCTCTTCCCTGATGACATATGATGTGAAGCATTTCTTATATGCTTATTTCCATTAATATCTCCTTTAGTGAGGAGTGTGTTAAGGTCTTTGGTCCATTTTTAATTATTTTCCTATTAAGTATAAGAGTTTGTTAAAGAGTATTTTGAATAGCAGTCCTTTATCAAATGTCTTTCACAAATAATTGCTCCTATTCTGTAGCTTATCTTCCAACTATAGTGATGTTGTATATAACAAAGCAAATAGTTTTTAAATATTTTTATTTTAATTGTTGTTCTTGTACAATTATCTTTTACTCCTGTCCCAGTCCACCACCCCAACCCTTCCCACCTCCCTCCCATATCCACCCCCCCTAGTTTTTGTCTATGTGCCTTTCATACTTGTTGCTCCAAACCCTTCCCCTTTTCCCCTGAAATTCCCTCCCCTCTCCCCTCTGGTGACTGTCAGCCTGTTCTCGATTTCAGTGTCTTTGGTTATATTATGCTTCTCTGTTTGTTTTGTTGATTAGGTTCCTCTTACAGGTGAGATCATATGGTATTTCTCTTTCACCTCCTGGCTTATTTCGCTTAGCATAATGCTCTCCAGTTCCATCCATGCTATCCTAAAGGGTAGAAGCTCCTTCTTTCTTTCTGCTGCATAGAATTCCATTGTGTAAATGTACCATAGCTTCTTGATCCATTCAGTTACTGATGGGCACCGAGGTTGCTTCCAACACTTGGCTATTGTAAATTGTGCTGCTATGAACATTGGGGTTCATAGGTTCTTTTGGATTGGTGTTTCAGGGTTCCTAGGATATAATCCTAGCAGTAAGGTTGCTGGGTCAAAGGTAGATCCTTTGTTAGTTTTCTTAGAAAATTCCATACTGCTTGCCATAGTGGTTGTACCAGTCTGCAATCCCATCAACAGTTTACTAGCGTCTCCTGTTCTACACAACCTCTCCAACACTTGTTGTTTGTTGCTTTGTTTTTGATGGCCATTCTGACTGGTGTGAAGTGGTATCTCTTTGTGGCTTTAATTTGCATCTCTCTGATAGCTAGCGATACTGATCATCTTTTCATGTGTCTCTGGATCCTCTGTATGTCCTCCTTGGAGAAGTGTCTGTTCAAGTCCTTTGCCCATTTTTTAATTGGGTTGCTTGTCTTCTTAGAGTGGAGTCATGTAAGTTCTTTATATATTTTGGAGATTAAACCCTTGTCTGAGGTATCATTGGCAAGCATGTTTTCCCATACAGTTGGTTCTCTTTTTTATTTTAACACTATTTTCCTTAGCTGGGCAGAAGCTTTTTATTTTGATGAGATCCCATTTGTTTGTTCTTTCCTTTATGTCCATTGCCTTAGGGGACATATCAGTAAAGATGATGCTGCATGAAATATCTGAGATTTTCCTGCCTTTGTTCTCCTCTAGGACTTCAGTGGTGTCATGGCTTATATTTAATCTTTTATCCACCTTGAATTTATTTTTGTGTATGGTGTAAGTTGGTGCTTGAGTTTCACTTTTATGCACGTAGCTGTCCAGTTCTCCCAACACCACTTGTTGAAGGGGCTATTTTTACTCCATTTTATGTTGCTGCCCCCTTTGTCAAATATTAATTGACCATAGAGACTTGGGTTTATTTCTGGGCTCTCTGTTCTATTCCACTGGTCCATGTGTCTGTTTTTATGCCAGTACGAGGCTGTTTTGATTACAATGGCCTTGTAATACAGTTTGGTATCAGGTATTGTGATCCCTCCTACTTTGCTCTTCGTTCTCAAAATTGCTGCAGTTATTTGAGGTCATTTAAGGTTCCATATAAATTTTTGAAGTGTTTGTTCTATGTCTGTGAAATATGCCATTGATACTTTAATAGGTATTGCACTGAATCTGTAAATTGCTTTGTGTGGTATGGACATTTTGATGATGTTAATTCTTCCAACCCATGAACATGGTATACACTTCCATTTGTTTGTGTTTTCCTTGATTTCTTTCTTCAGTGTTGTGTAGTTTTCTGCATACAGGTCTTTTATCTCTTTGGTTAGGTTTATTCCTAGGCATTTTATTTTTCTTTTTGCTATATCGAATGGGATTTTTTTCTTGACTTCTGCTTCTGCTCTTTCATTGTTGGTATACAAAAATGCCTCTGATTTCTGGATATTGACTTTGTATCTGGCTGTTTGGCCAAATTCACTTATTAGGTTGAACAGTTTTTTGGCTGAGTCTATAGGATTTTCTATGTACCTTATCATATCATCTGCAAACAATGATAGTTTTGTTTCCTCCTTTCCAATTTAGGTGCCTTTTATTTCCTTTTCTTGTCTAATCACTGTGGCTAAGACTTCCAATACTATATTGAATAGAAGTGGTGAAAGTGGACACCCTTGTCTTGTTCCTGATCATAGTGGAAATGATTTTAGTTTTTGCCCATTGAATATGATGTTGGCTATAGGTCTCATATGGCCTTTGTTATGTTGAGGAATGCTCCATCTATTCCCACTTTGCTGAGTGTTTTTATCATAAATGGGTGCTGTAACTTATCAAATGCTATTTCTGCATCTATTGATATGATCATGTGATTTTTGTCTTTCCTTTTGTTTATGTGGTGTATTACATTTACTGATTTGCGAATACTGAACCATTCTTGCATCCCCGGGATGAATCCCACTTGGTCATGGTGTATGATCTTTTTAAGGTATTATTGGATACAGTTTCCCAATGTTTTGTTGAGGATTTTAGCGTCTATGTTCATCAGCGATATTGGCCTGAAGTTTTCTTTCTTTGTTGTGTCTTTATCTGGTTTTGGGATTAGGATGATGCTGGCCTCATAAAAAGAGTTTGGGAGTCTTCCATCATTTTGGATTGTTTCAAATACTGTGAAGGAATGGGGTTAGCTCTTCCTTAGATGCTTTGTAGAATTCTCCTCTGAAACCATCTGCTCCAGGGCTTTTGTGTGTCGGGAGTTTTTTGATTACTGCTTCAATTTCATCTGCTGTTTTTGGTCTATTCAGGCTTTCTGCTTCTTGTTCATTGAGTTTTGGAGAATTATATTTTTCTAGAAACTTGTTCATTTCACCTGGGTTTTCAAGTTTCTTGGCGTACAGTTCTTCATAGTAATTTCTTACAATTCTTTGTATTTCTGTGGTGTCAGTTGTAATCTTTCCTCTTTCATTTCTGATTGTGTTTATTTGGGTCTTCTCTCTTTTTTTCTTGATGAGTCTGCTTAAAGACTTATTGACTTTGTTTATCTTTTCAAAGAACCAGCTCCTGGATTCATTGATCCTTAGAATTGTGCTTTTAGTCTCTATGTCATTTAATTCTGCTCTGATCTTGGTTATTTCCTTCCTTCTACTTGCTCTGGGCTGTCTTTGTTGTTGTTCCCCGAGTTCTTGTAGGTGTAGGGTTAACTGGTTTGTTTGAAATGTTTCTATCTTTTTTAGGTAGGCCTGTATCGCTATGAACTTCCCTCTGAGGACTGCCTTCACTGTGTCCTATCAGTTTTGGGCCATTGTGTGTTCATTTTCATTTGTTTCCAGAAACTTTTTGATTTCCTCTCTAATTTCATTCTTGACCCATTCATTGTTTAATAGCATGCCATTCAATCTCCATGATTTTGAGGGTTTTGGGTTTTCCCCCTTGGGGTTGATTTGTAGTTTCAGTCCCTTGTGATTGGAGAAAGTGTTTGGTACGATTTCACTTTTCTTGAGTTTGTTGATACTTGTTTTGTGTCCTATTGTGTGGTCTATCTTTGAAAATGTTCGATGTGCATTTGAAAAAAATGTGTATTTAGTTTCTTTGGGATGAAGGGCTCTATATATATCTGTCAAGTCCATTTCATCTAGAGTGTTGTTCAATGCCAAAATATCTTTGTTGATATTTTGTCTTGAAGATCTGTCCATTTTTGAAAGTGGGGTGTTAAAATCCCCTACTATAACTGTGTTGCTGTCAATATCTTTCTTGAAGTCCTCTAAGATTTTCTTTATGTGTTTGGGTGCTCTGTGTTGGGCGCATATATATTTACAATGTTTATGTCTTTTTGGTGGATTCTTCCTTTGAGTATTATCAAGTGACCTTCTGGGTCTCTCTTTATGGCCCTGTTTTTGATGTCTATTTTGTCTGATATGAATATTGCTATGCGGCCTTTTTTCCCCTGTCTGTTTGCTTGGAAGATTTATTTCCAGCCCTTTGTTTTGAGTCCGTGTAGGTCTTTTGTCCTGAGGTGGGTCTCTTATAGGCAGCATATGTGTGGGTCATGCTTTCTTATCCATTCAGCTATTCTGTGTCTTTTGATTGGAGCATTTAATCCATTTCTGTGTAAGGTTAGTATTGATAGGTACCTATTCATTGCCATTTTCATGCCTGTGTTCCTCTCTCTCCCTCTCTCCTTTCCTTTCCTTAAAGCAGTCCCTTTTATCTCTTGCAGAAGTGATTTGGTATAGGTGTATTCTTTTAGACTTCTTTTGTCTGGGAAGCTCCTTATTTGCCCTTCTATCTTGATTGAAAGCCTTGCTGGGTAAAGTAGTCTTGGTTGCAGGCCTTTGGTTCTCATTACTTGGAATATTTCTTGCCATTCTCTTCTGGCTTGGAGTGTTTGTTTCCATTGAGAAGTCAGCCGCTAACGTAATCGGGGCTCCCTTGTATGTTACTTCCTTTTTCTCCCTTGCTGCCTTTAAGATTCTCTCTTTGTCTTGGAATTTTGCCATTTTAATTATGATGTGTCTTGAAATGGGCCTCTTTGGGTTCCTCGTGATTGGGACTCTCTGTGTTTCCTGGATTTGTGTGACTTTTTCTCTCATCAAATTAGGGAAGTTTTCCATCATTACTTTTTCAAATAGGTTTTCTATCCCTTGCTCTTCTTCTTCTCCTTCTGGTATCCCTATTATATGGATATTATCACTTTTCATATTGTCTTGCATTTTTCTTAAGCCCTCTTCATTTCTTCTGAGCCTGTTTTTCTTTTCTTGTTCTCTCTGGGTGTTTTTTTCTACTTTGTCCTCCAACTTTGTGATCGGATCTTCTGCTTCATCCACCCTGCTTTTCATTCCTTCTACTGTGTTCTTCAGCTTGGATATTGTATTCTTCATTTCCTCATGGCCCGTGTTGATAGTTTCTGTTTCCTTTTTCATGTTGACATAGTTTGCAGTGAGTTCATCGTAGCTTCCCTGTAGTTTCTGGTAGCTCGTTGTGAGCTCATTGAGCTTCTTGACAATCATTGCTTTGAACTCAATATTTGATAGTTGAGTTGCCTCCGTTTCATTTAGCATTCTTTCTGGGGTTTCCTCCTCTCCTTTCATTTGGCGATTGTGTCTTTGTCTTCTCATTGTTTGTGAGATTGTTCTTGTTAGCCTCAGCTTCTTAAATTGATCTGTTCTGGCTCCCTGGGTTTATGGTGTGAACTTCTGTGCTAGAATACCTGTGAGATTCAGTGGTGCAGTCTCCTTCAGGTATCCTGGTGATCACAGGTTCTACTGTCTCATCTGTTGGAATGCCCCCTCTCTGGGACCAACTCTGGTTTTCTCACTGTTCCAGTTTTGTTTTGTTTTGTTTTGTTTTTTGTCTTACTGGAGGGTATTTAAAAAGAGAAAAGAGGAAGAAAACAATGAAAAAGGAAGAAAAAAGAGGAAGGAAGATCAAATTGGAAAGAAAGAAAGAATGAATAAAACAAGAAAGAAGCGAAGCAAAAGGAATTGAGGGGTGAAAAAGATAAAAAGAATGTAAAAATATAAAAGTATTAAAAAAAGAAAGACAAACAAACAAACAAACAAAACTCTTGGTGTTTTCATGTTTTCACACTTGCCAAGCCAGATTTTCTGGTCTTGCTGGCTGCAAAGGGTGAGGGGTAACGGTATTGCTTTTTCCCTGTTCAGCACTCAGTTATCTTTGGGCTGCTCCTCCCAGGGCTAGCCCAGCACCTCTCCGCATGGTGCGTTTGTTCTGAGTCTCCTGGGGAGCGCACACTTTCCCAAGTTCCTGGGTGTGAGCTTGGGTCTCCTACGCCATGCACTCACCCCAATTTCATGGGAGTGAGCTCCAGGTTTCCCATGAATCTTGCGCACTCCCTGGGTTCACATGTGCGAGCTCCCATTCTCCTATGGATCTCTTGCACTCCTGAGGTTCCTGGCACGGGCTACAGGTCTCCAGTTGCGCAGTTGTACCCTTCGCACGTGGGTCTCTGGTCATGCAGCTGCCTGCTGCTGCGCACGCGTGCAAGTGCCCGCGATTGCACACAGTTGTCTCCATTTGGGCGTCTTCGGTCATGCAGCTGTCTGATCTCGCATGCAGACCCAGGTCCCTCCGTAGAGCCCCACAGCAGTCCTGGCAAGCGCGGGACCAGGGCCACCACAGCCCTGGTGTCCACGCTGATCCCTGGGCTCTTAGTGTTCTGAAGTACTCTCCTTAACATCTGATTTTTCAATGTCTGCTACAACCTTCAATCTCCTACTTTCAAATATGCTGTTCCCGCTGGTTGACCATTCCGTTTCTCCACAGATGAGCCAGGTTCCTCTCCCATGTGCAGGGGGGAATGGAATCTGCTCCCTCCTACCGTGCCACCATCTTCCTTCTCCTCCCAAATGTTTTTTATTTTAATTAAGTCCAGCTTCACGATTATTTCTTTCATGAATCATGAATCTTTCTTTTGGTGTATCTATCTATGAAGACTTCACCATATCCAAGGTCATCTAGATTTTCTCCTATATCATCTTCTAGGAGTTTTATAGTTTTGCATTTTACATTTAGGTCCATGGTCCTTTTGAAATATTTTTTTGCAGAGGATGTAAGGTCTATGTCTGATTCATTTACTAAGATATGATGTTCAGTTGTTCTAGCACCATTTATTGAAGAAAATATCTTTGCTCCATTATATTGCCTTTGCAATAAATTGCATTTGTCAAAGATCATCTGACTGTGTTTATGTGGGTCTATATCTGGGCTGTATATTTTATTCCATTAATCTATTTGCTTATTCTTTCACTAATAGCACACCATTGATTACTGTAGTTTTGTAGTTAGTCTTCAAGAAGTCAGGGTCATTCCTCCAACTTTGCTCTTTGCTTTTAATGTTCTGTTTACTATGCTGTGTCTTTTGTCTCTCTGCATAAACTTAAAAATTAATTTGTCATATCTACAATCTGCCAAAACGTACATAGGAAGGTACAGATAATCTGAAGAGGCAAACTGTTCCTTTCAAGGTATCAGTCCATTTCATCTAGGCTATCAAATTTGTTCATGGCACTATTCATAGTGTTCATAGTTTTTCTTTTCTATGCTTTCCATTTCCATGGAATTGGTAGTGATGTTTCCTCTTTCACATCTACTATTAGGAATTTGTGTCTTCTCTTTTTTTTTAGCTGGTCTGGCAGAGGCTTGTTACTGACTTTTTCCAAAAAAATAACTTTTGGTTTCATTGATTTTATCTATTGATTTCCCATTTTTAATTTATTTGATTTCTTATTCTTATTATTCCTTTTTTTCTACTTAGTTGAATTTAATTTGTTCTTTTTCTCATTTCCTACAGTGGAAATTTAGATTATTAATTTTCAACCTTTCTTCTTTATTAATGTATGCATCCAATGCTATAAATGTCCCTTTGAGCACTGCTTTCACTCTATCCCATAAATTAAAAAGTTGGGCTTTCAATTTTATTTAGTTCAAAATATTTTGAAATTTCTTTTGAAATTTCTTCTTTGACCTATGTGCTACTTAAAAGTATGTTTTTTAATTCCCACACATTTTGGGATTTCCAGTTATCTTCCTGTATTTCTTTCTAGTTTAATTTTATTGTGTACTGGAAGAAACACTGCATGATTTCTGTTCTTTTAAATTTGTTAAGGTGAGTTTTATGGCCCAGAATGTGTTCTATCTTGGTGAATACTCACAAAGAGCTTGAGAGAAATGTGTATGTTGTTGTTGTTGAATAAGTCAGTCTATAGATGTTGACTATATCCACTTGATTGATGTTGTTGTAGAGCTTAACTATACCTTTAATGGACTTTCTGCCTGAAATCTGTCCAATTTTTAGTGTTGAAGTCTCCAACTACAACAGTGGAATTCATCTATTTCTCCTTACGGTTCTGTTAATTTTTGGTTCACACAGTGTGATTCTCCGTTGTTGGGTGCATACATGTTAAGCACTTCTACATATTCTTAGAGAACTGACCCCTTTATCATCCTGCAATGTCCTTCTTTATCTCTGATAATTTTTTCCTTAATATGAAGCCTGTTTTATCTGAAATTAATATAGCTACCCCTGCTTTCTTTTGATTAGTGTTAGCACAGTATATTTTTCTCCATCTTTTTACTTTTAATTTCTATGTATCTTTATACTTAAAGTGGGTTTCTTATAGACCACATACACTTGGGCTATGTTTTTTGACACACTCTGACTTTTAATTGGGGCAGTTAGATCACCAACATTAAGGTGATTACTGATATAGCTGATTTTATATCTACCATATTCATTACTGTTCTCTATTTGTTGTCCTTGTTCTTTGCTTCTACTTTTGTCTTCCACTCTTTTTCTGCCATTTTTGTGGTTTTAATTATTTTATATCATTCCATTTTGTTTTGTTAGCATGTCAGTTACACTGTTTTACTTTTTTTTAGTGACTGCCCTAGTTGCATTATACATTTATAATTTATCCGTGTCCAAGTAACACATCACCTCATGAGTAGTGTAACTAACTTCTAATAACCAAATAAGATAATCCTAATTATTTCCCCTCGCCCTTAAAACACTGTTGTCATTTATTTCACTAAAAATATACATAAATACACAAGATAGAAACACATAACACAATGTACTGTTGCTGTTAGTATTTTGAACAAACTTCTATCTGTTACATCAAAAAAAAATAACAAACTTTTGTTTTACCTTCATTTACTTTTTTTATATAGATCTGAGTTTCTGACCTACATAAAATTTTCCTTCTCTTCAAAAAACTTATTTTCATATTTCTTGTATAGCAGACCTACTAGGAATAAATTCCCTCAATTTTTGTCTGAGAAAATTTTTATATCTCCTTCACTTTTGAAGGATAATTTCACAGGGTACAGAATTCTAGGTTGGTGGTTTTATGTTCTCAACACTTCAATATTTCACTCCACTCACTCTCTTCTTGCTTGCTGGGCTTCTGGAAAGCTGTGTATAATTCTTATCTTTCTCTATAGGTAAGACATTTTATCCTTCTGGCTTCTTTCAGGATTTTTCATTTTTCTAAGTTTTATTTATTAATTTTAGAGAGAGAAAGGGAGAGAGAAAGAGGGAGAGAGAAAGAGACAAAGGATCACTAATTTGTTGTTCTCCTTATTTATACATTTATTGGTTAATTCTTGTATGTGCCCTGACTGGGGATTGAACCTGCAACCTTGGTGTATCAGGACAACTGTCTAACCAACTGAGCAACCCAGCCAGGGCCCAAGATTTTTTTTCTTTATCTTTGATTTTCTGTAATTTGAAAATTATATGTCTAGTGTAGTTTTTCTTTTTCTTTTCATATTTATCCTACTTGGTGTTCTCTGGGTTTCCTAGATCTGTGGTTTCGTGTCTGATGTTAATTTGGGGATATTTTCAATCATTATTGTGTCAAGTAGTTCTTCTGGTCCTTTTCCTCTTGTATCACCATTATGTGTATATTATACCTGTTGTAGTTTCTCCACAATCCCTGGGTACTCTGTTCTGTTTTATTTGTCTTTGTTCTATTTCCTTTCAGTTATAGAGGTTTCTATTGATATATATTCTGGCTCAGAGATTCTTTCCTCAGCCATGTCCAGTCATCTCATAAGTCCAACAAAGATATTCTTCATTTCTATCACAATGTTTTTGATCTCTAGCATTTTTTCTTTTTTTGGTTCTTTCATAGGATTTCTATCTTTCTGCTTATACTTTTCATCTGTTCTTGTATGCTGTTCTTTATCTGTTAGAGTTGTTAGAATATAAATTACAGTTATTTTAAATCCCTGGTCTCACTGATAATTCCAACATCACTGCCGTGGCTGGTTCTGAAACTTACTGTGCTCTTCAAATTCTGTTTTTTGCCTTTTAGTATTACTTGTAATGTTTTCTTGATATCTGGAATATGACATCTTAAACTAGATAAAAGGAATAAGGGAAATAGGCCTTCAGTAATGTGGTGGTAAGGTCAAGAGAGAGGAAACATTTTATAGTCCTATTATTAGGACTGTCTTTCAGTGACCCTGTGCCTCTAGTCTGTGAACAACGCAAATGTTCCTCAGGGTTGATTTTTTTAAATCCTCCCTTGGGTGGGTAAGCATGGCTAGAGTCAGCTACAGTTGATTATTTCCCTTTACCAAGTCAGTTAAACTCTAATAATATCCCAGTAAGTAAGGCTCTAGTTAACTAGTTTCCCCTGAGGTCAGGCCTTGTTAAGAACAACAGAGTACCCTGATGTATTTCAAAATGGTTCCTTTTTCCTTGTCCTTGCCAGAAGCCCAAGAGGATTTTTCTCCAATATTTACTGTGAGAACCTGGTCTAGTTTCTGGAGCTAAATCTCAATCTACGATGGGGGCCCCCTATGATTTGATCCCCTTGGAGATTTTAAGTCTCAGATTCAACCACACAGAGCATCCTGAAATTCATCAATTACAGTTCAGGTTTTCCTACCCAGGCACTGGTTCCCACACTAGTTTCTGCTTGAGTCTCTGCTCCAGTAAGCCTAGACTCCCTGTATTCACCTATCTGACTCTCCAATCTTGTATGACAGTGGTTTACCTTGTGTCTTCCCCTCTCTTATAGATCCAAGAAGAACTGTGGATTTTTCAGTCTGTTCAGCTTTTTACTTGTCACACTGTAGTGGTGACTTCCAAGCTCCTTACATGCAGAACCAGAAACAAGAACTCTCCTTCTTCTTCTTTTTAAATTCTGATTCCTGATCAGCAAGTGGTTACAACCTAAAGCAATCTACAAGGCAGAACATGCCCCCTAAATAACTACATTATATACAAATCTAGTTATGCAAGTACAGTATGAAAGAAATGTCTGTGTTACAAAGACTTTTAAGAATAGAGTTTATTTTATATTAGTTACAAAGATAGTATGTAGGTCAAGTCCACAGTTAAGGTTTATTATAGAGTCCTTTTTCTAGAATTATACTTAGAATGACTTTTAAGTGAATAAGGGAGGAGAGGGGGTCTGATTTACCTCTCTCCAGTTTTTAGATCAGCGCTTAGCACGTTCTAGAAGCTCAATAACTGTCTAATGAAAAGTAGTTGAAGAATTCTACAGGCAATTCAGAACCTGAAAAAGGATGCATTTTTCTCCTGTAGGGAAATGTACTGAAACACCAGGAGAGACAAAGATGCCAGCAGTTAAACCTACCAAGTACTCCATAATCTAAACCAATCAATTACTAGAAAAATGTTCAAACAAAATTTTAAATGATTTTAAATTAAAGTCTGCTTATAACACAAGAAAACTCAATTAAATCCACAATAAAGACACAATATTTTAGAATACAAATTCAATGTTTTAATGATGTGTAGTGGAAAGTAAATTAAATCAACTTGATTTTTATTTTTTAATTATATTTTATTGATTATTCTATTACAGTTGTCCCATTTCTCCCCCATCACTCCACTTTATAATGAAGCTTAAAAGGTCTCCTAGACCATAAAATTATTCTTCAAAGAATCATTTTCCCACAAAATGTGCAAAAACTAAAATAAACCAAAACAAGTGGGCCAGTTGTTCCCCCAATATGAATTGAGCCTCAGAGCTATCTAAAGAATAAGCAGATTGTGCAAATTTGAAATACATACAAGGAGATAAAAGATCTTTAGGTTGTTTGATTGATTTTGTTTGTTAACTAAGAATATCAATTATAAACCTTGAGAGTCACAGGCCTTCTCTCTCTTCTTTTCCCACTAACATCCTGCTTGCCTACAGGTTTTATAGACTCTGCCCTTACTAAGTGGACATCCTCATAATCCCTGGCCTAGATTGAAAAATAGTAAGTTTTCTTACTGGCACTTTTTCCTCTAGTCTTACCCCTCTAATCCACCAGCCCCCACTATATCTAAAACTGTCTTTCTAAAATGACATATCATTTTTACTATCCCTCTGTAGTTTAACAATCTTCTGTAAAGAGTTCAAACTTCTAAGCACAGCAAGATGGTTTTTCATAACCTGACCACTACTGATATATCCAACTCTATTTTTAGCTTCATAACCGGACTCCAGCTGTTCAGAACCACTGGAAAGTCCCAAAGAGGGTAAGGATCTCTCTGGACCTTGATGTGGAATTAGGTCCACTCTCCATAGGGCTACATAACCCTTTCCTAGACTACGGCAATGCATCATGTGCTTGTCACAATCCCCGACAAGATGGCTGACATGCCTCACAGAGTACAAGGTGGCATTAAATACTTTCTAGTCATTGAACAGTCTAGTATTTTCCCCAAATTATAACCAGTAGAGATAGCTTTAAATTTGTAACAAAGATAGTTTACATTTGGAAGTCTGATATAAATCTTAAAAGCAAGTGATTAATGGACCTACGGATTATCATCCCCAAGCTTCTCTGTCAAAACTAGTCAATCCATAGCCATCCTCATGGTTGGCATGCTCATGGATGAGGGCCACACCCTAGGAACGGCAGCACAGTGAGCTGGAAGAAGCCTAGATCCCTGAGCACCTAGAGTTTTAGTACTGTCAAGCCCCACATTTTCATATGAGACAGAAATAAACATCTATCATGTTTAAACTGTTGTTATTTGCAGTTTCTGTTGCATTGTTAGCTGAAACTATGCTACCAATCATTTCTTCTCTTGAATAAACATATTGGTATCTATGCTATACTAGATATACACTGCTCTTAATGCAAGCATATGTGACTAGGTCAAACACCTGGTATTTAAAATATGCTAGGTAACAGCTTACCTACAAACTTAAATAAACCTAGACGTCAGTAGAACTCAAATTTTTTCAATACTGAAATTCTGAAAATTTCTTCAATATGCAGCAGTCCTAACATAATTTCCACTTGATAGCTCATCTATTATTTTTGCCTATATTTCTAATTCTTATCCATGCAGATGATCAGAAAAGCTGTGATATCAATCCAGATCTAACAAAATAAAGTCTAACAACGAGCAACATAGAAAATCTTAAGCATCCCAGAAAATAGCCAGCAAGGTCAAAGTAGTAAATTATGAACACATAATAATATCATCTACCCCATTGAGAGACTAATCATTCAAGACTAGTTTAAGCAAATAAACAGGAGAGTAAAAAAATAAAACAAAACAAAAAAGCTTTTTAATAAAGGTAGAATGTGATGACTTGCTTTTATAAAGTCCTTTGGAAAGAGATCTATGTTTCAAATGAAATGAAGATGTTTCTAAAAACATAATATGTGAACAACTTGGTCTGAAGAGCACTTGCCACTGACAAGAAATCATTTATTTGTCAGTGGTGGAAAAACAAGGTAAAACTTTTAATGAGCAAAATGTAGATTAGATCAAAACTCTGTTTTAAACATTCCAGATGACAACTTATACTCAAAACTAAGCCAAAGATCATTCAAGTAAAAAAGCAAAAAAAACAAAACAAAACCCCAAAACAAGTTACCTATTCTTCTAGAGCTGTCACAAATGAGAGCACTATCAATAACAGTTAATATTTTCTTCTCCGGACAAATCTATACATTTTCTTTTATATATAATAATCAACCTATTTATTTACCTATAATTTATATTTGCTCTAATTTAACATGATTTTAAGACAAGATAATTTCTACTACTATTTTTTTTTCCAAATTGGGAGCTCAATTTTCTGTTCTGAAGTTTCAACTTAAAAATGTATTTCAGGAAACTAAATGGTTCCTATCTGTCAAAACATAAAAAGTCTATTTTTATTGCTCCAATTTTTCAAAAGTATGTATTTAGTATTTTAAATCAAGGTACTTAAGCTTTTTATTTCTTCAGAGATAATAAATCATCAAGGTTAAAGTAAATCATGGCTACCAAATTTTAAGTACATACTATGCTACCACAAGAACTTCAGAATATTATTTAAAGAACAGAGAGGCAGAAACAATTAACATATTCTGCTATCACCTAACAAATAACTTCTGTATACTAGAAATTCTAAAGCATTAAAAGTATAAAGCATTTAAAAAAGAGAGGTATGAGAAACATTACCTCAAGGAGAATACAAATGATAAGAGTGTGTGTTTTTTTAAAGAAAAAAATGTATAATGATAAGTAATAAAACAGATAATTCCAAACACAGGTACTTGGAGAAGGACAAACAGGTCTTGAAACTGCCAGGTTATAAATCACTACTTGTAAAACTTTTAAATAGATACTTAATATAAGTTTAATATAGGCTCTTAAATATTTTAAACTACTATATTTAAGTTATACAAATCATTTTGACTTCACTGCTAAATGGGCATAACAAGCAAAAATGATTAACTGAGAGAGAAATCACCAACATGACTTAAAAAGCCAAGATACACTCCCCCAACAAGCAAATAGTATTTAGTCTGCAGAATTTAAAGGCTATGATGAAAGCTATATTTACTTTATCAAAATACTTACTACTCACATTCTGTCTAGTCCTATAAAAAACTGGGAAAATATTTAACTTAAGTCTTAGGAGTCAGGCAAAGTTTTCCTTACAAGTTTCCTTAGAATTTTCTTAACACTTATGAAGTAAGTCACTTTCCCTTTCAGTGCCAACAGAATCATGGCTCTAAACCTAAAGTCAAATCAGGAAATTGAGGTGGAAAAGCATCTCTTTCCATCAACTAAGAGCCAGGAGCAGTAGGCAGTGATTAAATAAAGCAAAAAGAAGGGAAAGCCAGGTAATCAACCTACTGGGGCCAATCCATTAGTTCTCTTATGTAGGAAAGGAATGTCTGATTGCTGGGCAAGAGCTACACATGGCCAGCTTTTCTGCACAAAAGCCAGGGTGTGTTAGGAACAAAGGGGACAAGAAATTTTTAAAAACTAAGTAATTCAGCCAACTGCAGACATGGTAGCTGTAATCAGATAGAAATGACAAGGACTGGTGGTGAAAAAGGAAAAAAATAACCAGGACAGTAAGCAATATACACCAGCAATGAAAATGAAGAAGATACAAGATGGGCTCATTGCATAGCAATGCCATCTTTGCATTGCACAGCAAAGCAAAGCCCTGACCAGTACCTTGTCAGGAACTCTTACTGTATGTGGGGAGAGGGTACAAGCAACTGTACACCCATTAAGGCCCCCAAGTATGCCTTACTGAATAGCATGATAGAGTAATACTAAATTTGAAATTTAGGTTTATGCAGATCCATGTTCAAATCCAATTGCCATATATTAGAGAACTTGGGCAATTTTTTAACCATCCTTATTATGCACTGGACTTCATATCTATAAAAATGACATAGTAACATCTATCTTGCAAAGATGTGTGAAGATTAAAAAAGATAATATATATCCCTGGCTAGTGCCTCAATAATGTGAATTCTCTTCCCTCTCATGGTCTTGAACAGAATTGTTCCACTCTACTTCAGTCCAGTATCTGTAGCACATGCAACAATTGAGAAAGAGTGGGAAATACTCTGAACATTTTCAACAAATTGTATTGCTTCCTAACTACTATCTATCCCCATCCCACCTTCAAATCAAAAGTTTAGAACAGAAAAACTGAAATCTTTAGCTATAAGAAAACATTTAGCATAAATTGGAGACTTACCCCTCCCAATTTACCAATTCATTTCAATGAACACTGATTTGCTAAATTAATCCAGACAAGGAAGTATTAATCGTATCAGTAGAAGGGGTATTTGACAGGGAAGTTTGTCTACATATTTAATAGTGGACATTCCCTACTTAATTACCTTTCCCTAACCAACTACCTTATCCTGGCTCTTCAGGCCTTCCCTCCATCAATTACTCAGCTCTTTAACTTTCAAATTCTCCCACTCTAACTCACTTATGGCACCATTTAAACATCTATTTTAAAACAAATGATGACAACAAAAATCCAATTTCTACCTCAGGCACCTCTAAGCACTGTCCTTTTTCCTCCCTCTACTAATGAAGCTTCTAGGAGAGAGCCACATTGACTTACTTACTTCTTCACCATCCTCAGCTTGCTCCAATCTGCCTTCTGAGGCCACTAAGGGCATTGGGCCAGGTCACCAACGGTATTCTTGTTACCACTTTCAGTCTTCCTCCTCCTTGTCCTCTGGGCTATATTCTACACTGCTCACCACTTACTCATTCCTTCTTGAAATAACCCCCTTTCTTTTTGCTTCCCCAAGGGCATATGTTCCTGGTTTTCTCCTAATTTTCTAGCTATTTTTCCTTAGAAATGGCTTTCTCCCACCCCCACCCTCCTTGTGTAAAATCTACTCCTCTGTCAGCCTCTGAAATATTTTTTCTCATTTTATTTTGTATTTTTATTACTAATGAGATAGAACTTCTTTATGTTTCTCAAACCTCTATAATTCTTGTTTTGTGAATTATGTTTAAGTTTTTTAAATTTTTTCAATTACAGTTTATATTTGATATTATTTTGTATTAGTTTCAAGTGTTTTGTCTCACTCTCTAACACTGGTTCTTAACCTTTTTGGATCACAGACCTATCTGAGAATTTGATAAAAAGCATGGACCTGTCCCACAGAAAATACTTATATACACATTTTTGCACACAATTTCAGGGAGTTAATCCAAAAACCTCCAAGGTGAAGAAGCCCTGTTCTACACATGGTTTTTCCAGGCAATCTCATCCACTGTCATGACCTCAGCCTTTTCTCTTTTGATTACTTTGGATCTATCGCTCTAACTTACATCTCACTCCTAAACCCAAACCTATATTTCTGACTACCTTTTTTATTTGTCCTTGGATATAATTCAGAGAAATCAAATTCAATGTGTCAAAAAAAAAAAAAAAACAAAAAAAAAAAAACAAGCCCTGGCTGGTGTAGCTCAGTGGATTGAGCATGGGCTGCAAAACAAAGGGTCGCCAGTTCGATTCCCAGTCAGGGCACATGCCTGGGTTGCGGGCCAGGTCCCCAGTGGGGGTCACGTGAGAGGCAACCACACATTGATGTTTCTCTCTCATTCACCCTCCCTCCCCCCTCTCTAAAAATAAGTTAATAAAATCTTTAAAAAAACAAAAAACAAAACAAGAAAAATCACCTCTTCACTGCCATTCAAATCCAGTTCCTCCTTTGTCAGGTAAAAGAGAGACAAATGACCAAGGAATAGGCATGGCAGGACTCAAGGAACTCCCCATGCCCAGATACTGAGAAGGGCATGCCCAAACTGAGCCAGCCAAAAGTAGGAATCTCAATATAGGAAGACATAGAGGTTCAGCTAGCTACTATGGAGCCTCCATGACAGGGTTTGAGGCAAGGAAGCCGTTCTATAGAAAAGAACTAAGCAGAAGGGCTGTAGACATGAGAAACCATGTGGCCTGAAGAAAGAGAAAGAAACAGTTGCCTTGCTTCCTGCTAGCTTTCTGTTTCCCAGTTTCAGTGAATCTGTGTAACTTTACCTCGTATTAGATTCTGTGAGCTGCAATGACATTCTCATAGTATCTCTTCTTACATATAAGCTAACATAGGTTTTTGTTTCTTGTGGGAAAATGGAGACAACTATATTCGAACACCAATAAAAAAAATTTTTTTTAAAGGACAACAAAAAAAGTTCAGACCTTAGATTACTAAGATACTCTGACTAGGAGAAACAATTACATTCCTGTTTTGTTCTATTGCATCATCTAGTGGCTAACTTGTTTCTATAATTTTATCATTTACTTTATTTCCTATGAAGCTCTTACTTAAATGTGTACTTTCTACTGACAATCTATAAAAACGCTGCAAAGATTTTTCAAAATTATTATCTAGCCCTTGCTGGTGTGGCTCAGTGGATTGAGCACTGGCCTGTGAACCAAAAGGTCGAAGGTTCAATTCCCAGTCAGGGCACATGCCTGGGTTGGCCAGCCAGGTCCCCAGTAGAGGGTGCATGACAGGCAACCACACATTGATGTTCTCTCTCTCTTTCTCCCTTCCCCTCTGTTTAAAAATAAAAAGCCTTTTAAAAAATTATTATCTAAAGGTAAATTTTTAACATCCCAACTTTATCAAAAATGCAAGTTAACAAAATCAGACCACATATTCTTACTTAAAAAAACACGTCTTGAAAGAAAAATAGCAAAGTTGTTGTAAGTTGTCAAGAGATGGTAAACTTGATATATTTTATTTGAAACATGCATAATAATATGCAAAATAAATCTTAGAAAAGGAAGTAGATTTATGTATGTACACATACATATACACACAATTTTCTTATGTAGGCAGAACAAAACTAGATAAATGGAAAGAGTCTCAAAATTATTCTAGTTATTATACTAACATCACTAACATACTAATCACAAACAAATAATCGCCTTACCAAATAAGACATCTCATTCACACTTATATGTCTAATAACTGTAGAAAATGAATATATGAAGTAAACAAAGAAAATGAATATATGATCAACTTTCTTAAAATTGTCTTAAGGCTAGAGAACACTCACTCTTGGTGTACCAAACAAAACCTCTAGTACTAACTTCTGATGAAAAGCATGGTTAGGAGATATTTTTCCTATGACTTTATAACATTTATCATTAAAACACTCTAGAAGAAATCAAAGATGTAATGTAATTTCCACAAAATCATAACTGAGGTAGAAAGCTGATATTGGGTCATATTTCTCTCAAAATCAGTACCTGAAGTGAAACTTACCAAATATTAATTAGGTGCAGAAGAAAAGAAGAAATAGAAAGAAGATAAATATCTTGTGGCTTGGGAGAGCTAAACTCTGGAATACAAAGTCCCTGGCCATTCTCTCTTCCTCTTCCAGTCTCCCAACACAAAGCAGACTATTGCTTGCTATAGACAAGGAACTGTGAATATGAGCTATGTTTTTTTATAGCATCGCATCCTTATACCATGGTTATGTAAGTAAGAACTCATTCCTGTTCTTAGAACACACGTGTTGAAGTATTTAGGGTTGAAGAGCTACAAGGTCTGCCACTTAGCCTCAATAGAAAGAGAGGCTGAGAAAAAGAAAACAAATGGGGCAAAATGTTGACAACTGGTGAATCTAGGTGAAAGGTACACTAATTAATTCATTGTACTGTTCTTGCAACTCTTCAGTAGTTGAAATTCTTTCCTATAAAAAGTTAAAAAAAAAAAAGACAAATCTTCCTAAGAAAACAATTTTCTTTCCACACTTCCCCTTTCCATTGGGAGCAGCAGGATGCAAGCTATACCTAAAGACAGGGGTGTAGGAAATCTGAAGGATCTTGTTTTTGTTTTTAGCAGAGTTGCTCTACCAGCTCTGGATGTACCAATGCACAGTTTATATTACATGAGAAAAAGAAATACCTTCCTTGTTTTTTTTTTTTAAATATATATATTAAAAGAAACAAATTGGTATTCAGATTACTACAATTGTGTCAGATCTTTCTGAAATCCAAGACAGTGCACATGACTTCAAAGGTGGCCTTTTAGAATTTCCACAGTTCAGCTATTCCCAGACTCCTAGTTTTGGTTCTGGTGACACTGCTGTGCTTTCCACATACAGCATGTTCACAGGCTGCCATTGCCTGCAAGTCTTTCCTGCACTCCAATTTCATCTTCACCAACTAACTCATTCTTGATCCTTCAGATTTGGCACTAGTGTCGCCTTTCCAGGAAATCTTCCCTTTTGAAGGCCCGCTGTAGATGAGGCACAGTTCCCAAGCTCCTATGACACCTATTCATGCTTCTGTCATAGCCTTCACAGCCCTACACTGAACCTGTGTGCTGTGCCTTTATTTTCCATTTCATCTCTATTTTAGCACATACTGAAGTATCTAATAAATATTTCTGTCCATGCCTGAATTAGAGACAAGGGGTGCTAATAACACAGATAAAATCCTCAGTGGAAAGTAACTAGACACAACACACCAATATGTTTTTTCGTAAGACATTTCTGGGCTGTTTAAGCAGGCTAGGAAAAACTCATCCAAGACACTATTCCCATTTCAAGCATCTATAAATACTTAATTTGTAAGGAAAGTGAGGCAAGAAGCTTCTGAAGGTATAAGAAGTACAGGGAAATGTTCTTGAGCTTTGACAGTGTGTAGGTGTAAAAAATATGATATTTTAGGAAAACTTCTGGTACTCGTATTAACACTTTGGTACCTTTTCACAGAATGCATATTTTTAAAATGTAAGTCAGGGCTGGCAATTAATTCCATTTAATTCATACGAAGGGTTTAAATTTAGGGTAGGTACCTACTGTATCACTGTATATTTATTTTAAAATGTAAATTCAATTCAAATTCAATTAAATGATATTTATATCAAAAGCTACCTTTCTTAAAATGGCAGACTTATCAGTTCAAGTTGTCAATGGCGACAAAAACTTGTCAGTTCATTTCCGTTACGCATGAGATGTTTTCCCCCAACAAAATGTAACTTCTGGGTGACACACTTAAAAGGAAACTAAGAAAATAGTTAAAAAAAACCTCTTAGACTAGTAAATATAAAGTTTGCTCAATCTTTATTTAATTGTTAGCGCACACTATTCTATTTAGGTTAATTTGATTCTTTAAAGCACACACACAAACAAAGCCCATAAAATGACAGATGTAACTGCCCTGACCAACAAAAGAAAAAGAAAAAAAAAAGCATCTAAAAGCTAAGCAAGTTGGTTCATTTTTCTCTACCTCTCCTTACTAGACACAACTTTTCTTTTGTCTATGCTTAACCAGTCCTTCAGAACCCAATTCAGGTATCTGTGTATCTAAGAAACTGATCTTAATCAAATAAAACCACAACATAAACTTGACCCATAGATACTTACTTATACTTTAGTCACATGCACCTATGTATGAAATCTGAATTTGATTTATTTAAATATAAAGTATGTAGACTCTATTATCCACCAGTAGTTTTATTTTCTTTACTGTAGAAATGCTTATTATCCACCTCCTCCAAATGTTTATTCAGACTGGTACTCTACAATAATCTAAGATTTATGTTATGCTGGCATTTCTTAATCAATTGTAATTGATACATAATGTCCAGAAAAATAAGAAACTAGTACAGCCTCAAAACATCTCTAACTAGCAAAGTAGAAGCAACTTTAGACTGGGAGACCCAAAGTTGCTCAAGTAATATTGAGACAACATCTATAAAGAATTTCTTTTTACTTGAAATTGGCTTTAATATATATATTTTTAAATCAAGTTACATTTGTTTTTTAAAAATACCCAAGACATATGGCCTTAAAGATGTTTTCAAAAGTTCTACTATTAAAAGTGTCATAAGGATAACATGGAAAATTCCAGTCATCCAAAGAGAAAACAATTTTCTAAATTAATTCTGGAAATGTTATATGTTTACAAAAAATCATATGAAGTGTTTTAGTAACATGATTATTAGCAATAAAAAGTTAATACTTATATTAGGGTTTTTTCTTCAATTTAGTTCGTAAGTAAATATTTTAGTCACTGTATTTATGGCTGTGTACTAATAGAATAACTAAAATAACCTCAGAGAACAAAGCAGTATCACCCATACCACTGCTTGGTGAGTTCTTCTTTGTTCCATTATTTCCCTGAACATAAAATATCTAGAAAGGGTAATACTCTTCAAACTTATTTTTCTGCTTGAGATAAGGGTGAAAAGACCCAGCAACAAATAAAAAATTCTGTATGAGATCCTCTACCTACAAAATTCAGTGTTTCTTTCCTGAGTCTTGAGCTGTCCATACGCATATATTGTTGCTTCTGAATTACAAGCTGATTATATTTTAAATCATTCTGTAGGAGAAAAATGATGATATTTTATGATGATAAATTACAAAGTATAAACTGAGGGTATATAAAAGTTCTCTAGAGTAAATTGTTATTTTTTATATATTCTGCCAAATTCATGAATATAAAAATCCAGCACTGCTCAAAAGAACAAATGCATGCTGGGAACGCACAGCGGGTACAGGAAGATCAGAGAGCTCATGTGTCATTCAGGAAGGCTGTGAGTAGGCATGACTGGCTCCGGGCCCCCTGAACTAAGGAACTAAGGAGGCACCTGTGTGTGCCAACCATCCCCTACCAACTCTATTCTGACCCATGATTCCCCCACCAAATCAGCAAGGGTTATTTGTAATCCATTTTCCCACACAAATACAGATGTCAAGTAGAAGTAGTGAAACACTGGCTACTCTATGAAGCCCTGTAACTTATGGTAGTAATTTTGAAATTAGTCATAAACTTGTAAAAATTATTTTCACATGATATAACTCTGTACTACATGTTATGTAAGCCAGAAATAAATCCATCTCTACATTATCAAGAAATGTTATATTTAAGTCCTTAAAATAAAATAAAAAATCAGTATCAAAAGATAGCCAAATTCTATTATTTTGAAAGTATCCAATTTATGCTTAAAATGTAATTCTACCCTTATACTTGAAACAAAAAAATTCCTACAGTAAAATATTTACTTACAAAGTAAAAATAAATATTTATTTTATATCCAAAATTATAATTTATTCTAATAAATATAGTTTAGGATTAATATAATATCAAATATCTAAAAATCATTTATGATAGAAAAGTAAGAGAAAATCAAGAGTGTAAGCAGTATCCTAGGAATCTTTTCAGCTCAGCTGAGGAACAAAACAATGATTATAGATAACTAGCAAAAGTGTCATGGAAAGCTGCTGTTGCCACTGCCATTCTGGCAGGGTTTTATTTTGCTTTTATCCATGATTATACTTTACCTATTTTCTATAAAATATATCACATATAAAAATTCATTTTAATTAAATCAAAGCAAATGCTGAGAAGACACAAAGTCAACCATGTTTTCATGTTTTTATTTGGTGTATAATATCTTAGAAAACCAGTACTATATTTTAGGTAATAAAAGCCTCCATTTTAGGTAATAAAAGCCTCCATTTTAGGTAAGGAGAAAACAGTCTTTACCATGATTTAATAAGGACACTTGGTTACCTGCATAAAGATTTTGATTCAAAAACTTTTTACATTTGGGGATAATGCCACTAAAGATTTACTTTCCAAATAGTACTCTATTTGGTCTCATATCAATTGAAGATAAAATAAACTGCTATTACTTGAGCAATTTTCATTCTCTGGCACAAAAGGCCAAAGAATTACATATGTCACAACGAAATCTACAGGTCACATGTGAATTCTAATCTTTCGTTAAATGAGAATTTCTTGCCCTGGCTGGTGTGGCTCAGTGAATTGAATGCCGGCCTGCGAACCAAAGGGTTGCTGGTTTGATTCCCAGTCAGGGCACGTGCCTGGGTTGCAGGCCAGGTCCCCAGTGTGGGGCATGTGAGAGGCAACCACACACTGATGTTTCTCTTCCTCTCTCTCCCCCTTCCCCTCTAAAACTAAATAAATAAAAAACTTTTTAAAAACTTCCTTTACAAAGAAGTATAAGAAAATACTGACATTACTAGCTTGTCCATTAAAAGGGACTTATTAGAGTTAAAACATTAAAAATATAGCTTGGCACATAATTAGTAGGGGAGGATATTCTTTCATCAACTAGTCAATGATAAAGAATGAATAAACCAGTTTCTGGCTATACAGATGGTCACTTTTCCTTTTGTGCACATACATCAAAAAATATACTGTGAGACTAAATCAAGTTCCTAAATTCAAGGGAAAAAAAAGAAATTTTAAATGTTTTACCTTCAATGTATAATTATATAAAAACACAAAAATTCTTAATCAAAAAATTTCTTCACTAGCCAGAGAAAAGGTCAACATCCTATTTCATACCTATTTTTTCTTTCACATCAGAAATATACATTTTATAAAAATAGCCAAACCCAGTAATAAATTCTTCAAGAGAAAAACTATTAAAATAAAATTGTTTTTTATTAACAAAACAAAGATTATAATTCATCAACCCTAATTTCAACAAAAAGGGAAAATAAAATTGTTTCACAGAAATTTTAGGAAAACATCTGGCAAAATAAGTTCACTGGCTGCAATGGCCTCATATTCTATTAAATGCCAACATTTTAAAACTAATTTCATGAAAGAGACATAAACCAAGAAAGAAAAAATTACTAAATAATTCATTTATATTGGAAAATGTGGTTCAGGCTGAAGTGACAAAAGGGGGGACATCCAGTGGAGTATTCCATATTTTACTGAAAGACTTCTAATTTTTTTCTTCCTACTAAACAGATAAACTATTTTGAGTGCTCTCTGCTTTGATCCCATTATTCCTGCACAAAGTAAAAATGTTTTCAGCCCATCAAATGCTTCTACTCACTCTGAAATCTATCCCAAGTCCACCTACTTCTTGTTATCTTAACACTTTTATAATAGTAGTTCAAGCTACTAACCATCTCTATTTTAGACCACAATGAGACCCTACTAAAACAGTATTCTTGCTTTCACATTTACCCCTGTATAATCCATTCTCCACAGGTAGCCTAAGAAATCTTTTTAAAACATGAATCAAATCTTGTCATTGTCCTGTTAAAAGTCTCTCAATGGCTCTCAACTCATCATATAAAAGTCATATAACACCTGGCTGGTGTAGCTTGGTGGATTGAGTGCGGGCCTGTGAACCAAAGGATCATGGTTCAATTCCCAGTCAGGGCACATGCCTGGGTTGCATGCCAGTTCCTGGCAAGGGACACATGAGAGGCAACCATACATTGATATTTCTCTCCCTCTCTCCTTCCCTTCCCCTCTAAAGATAAATTTTTAAAAAATTAATCAAAATTTAAAAAAGGTCATATAACAGCCTATAAAACCCTATACAATCGGATCTCTGCCAACCTCTCCTTGCCCACTTTTTTTCATGCTGGCCTCATTCTGTCCTTCAAATTGGAGTTTCTCACCCTTGGCACTAATGACACATTGGGCAAGACAGTTCTTTGTTGTGGGAACTGTCTGTAGGATGTTCAGCATCATCCTTGGCCTCTATGTACTCAGTGCCTGTAACACTATCACCCCCAGTTTTCACATAAAATATGTCTGCAGATATTGCTTTTAAAGAAGCCAAGCTCATTCCTGCTTCCTGGTCTTTTACCTTCTCATTCCCTCTATCTGAAATAATTACCCCCAACACTTGAGCTGTATGATTGGTTCCTTATCATTTTAATCTCAGCTTAGCAGCTTTAGCCTACTCAGAGAGGCCATGTCTAATCATCCTTGGTATAGGTACACCCACTTCTATTATAGCTATATCCCAGCTCTTAATATAACAGAGTATAAAGTGCCCAAAAATAATTTGAAAGAATACAAAAATGTCATTATTTATGAAAAATGCTTTAGTAGCAAAATTGTAATATTTAATACACTATCATAGCTGCACTTGGATAGTCTCCTATACAGTATTTGCTGCATCTTTCAAATGTACACATTCTGATGCATCATTAATTCTTTCTGATAGTATTATTGTCAGTTATAGGGAATGTATATTTGTCCACTGTGCATTAACAAAGGTAGTCCAATGCCAAAGCATGCTTCCATAGGATGGGGACAGAGAGGCATTTGAACTTTTCAGAAGAACATTCAATCTACAGCTAAAAATAGACATGACAAAGGGAATCCTGCTATCATGTACACAAATGGCTCACCATTATATTGGAGCAGTCACTCTTTAAAATTTATCTTGTTGTAAGTGGGAACACAAAGGTCAATAATTTTGTTTTAAAAAAGACAGAAAACTATAACCGGTTATTTCAAAAGCAAAAAACTATAATGAACTAAATATGAGAGTTAAATCTTAGTAGCTCAATCACTTTGTGCTTTCATGTGAACTGGTAAAATCCAGTCGGGTGAACCATATGTTGAACAGTTAAACCTTGCAAAATTGTAGTCTCTAATCAGTTAAGCCCAAGTGGATTTCATTAATTGCAAAAAAGACTGATTCACTTATGTCACAAGGGTTTTTTTAGTTACTTCTGGAGTTGTGTTTGATATAAGTACTTTGAATATACATGTTTCTTCAGAACATTAATACAGCTTTTTGAATTATCATGTCATTACTCTGAATTGCTAAAATATATTTCTAAATATTGAAAAACTATCACTGATTTCAAAAACTTTCAACAGAGCATTTACATTAGAACTTTTGGATAAATGTGATCTCACAGACCAGTTCGTAAGTGGGAAGAAAAAGCCAGCACGTACCAGTTGTGTACCATGAGTTTCTGCACAGCCAGAAGAGCGTTGTAGCGAACCTGCTGGTCTTCATGGTGCATATGGTTCATCACCAGTTGCTTCCCACCAAGTTGTTCAATAACCCTGCAAGAAGCCACTTTGTGAAGATACTGCAATTACTTTCAGACTCATGCTGCCAGTCAGCAGAAAGCCCAAATCCCAAATTGCCAGGAGATTTTAAAAAGAAAAGTTACAACACAGCTAAGTAAACCAACACATGTCTTTTTTACATCATTTTCTCTAAATCACAGATTTAAAGTATTTAAATATTTCCTCTCTTGAATTTCTAATGATTAATCTAATTGCTATTCTCCTAATCCAGGCAAATACCATCTACCTGGATATCTCATGCAGTATTCTAGATTGTAGTTTTCTAGGTTGTTGAGCATTAACTTCTTTAGTACCAGTATTTCTGCCTTGCTTAAAATCAGATACTGAACATCACCTAATGTCCATAGTAAGTCCACCACTTGCCATGCTGTAAGACAGATGTGGGCTCGGGTGAAGACAACAGGGAACACAGGGTTAAAAAGCACCCAGTAGAAGCCATGTTAATTTCCTGAAAAAGACTTGATTTTTAAGATATCTATTCTTTCTACTAACAATGAAATACACCTCCTGAGCTGACCTCCTGGGCAGTCAAACAGAGGAGAAAATTCCTCTTGTCAAAAGCACTAAGATGACTGATAACTACACTGCTTTCTATCACTGCACCCCCTAACACCCTGAAAAACCACTTCACACATGCAAAAGTAAAGTGAAAATGGTTATTTGCTTCAGGAATGGAAAGAGGTTATCTATTCCTTTGCAAAGTAGGCAGCTGTGGAGTCTCTTAACTCCAGCACAACAGTGTGGATTCTCCAGTCTGTACTGCCTAGTGGGAGATATAACTATTACATAGTCAGTGACAAGTGACATCTTAATGCAATAGGGCTTTGGTAGTTTAAGACCACCTCACAGATGGGTGGATGGAGATCAGGGGTGAGAGAGAGGCTTTTATCTTTATACCTTTTTATGCTTTATTTTTAAAGCATTTTTTAAAAAACAAACTATTGAATTGAGAAAAAGTACAGTATAATTATCAAACATTAATTGCTTTTTATGTGCCAGGTACTGTGATTTTAAAACATTACTTTATCTAATATAGCAGCTCTGCTCCTATCAGTTAAGTTGCATTAGGGAAGTCATTAAATCATGTAAACTCCTTCCTGCCAAAACAAGGATACCTCATTTATGGTGCTGCTGTGAAGACTAAATGACATAAAACCTATGTCTCTTCTGCTACGATGCCAATGAGGAGGAGGATGCAGGGGCTGCTCCCCTTTAATCCAAAGAGATCTTTCAAAAAATCTGAATTATCACCTGTCCTGCTTAACACAGTGGCTGACAAGGCCTCCACAGGCTGACATGGAGCCCGTCTCCTGCTTCAGAGAGCACAGACACACACCCCATACTCTTGCACTCTGACTCCACTTGCCTCCTTTCAGGTCCTCGCCACAGGGTCTTGGCTCATGCTGTTTTCTCCTCCAGAAGCTTCCCCTCTACTCTTCATGTAGATAATTTCTATTCATCTTTCAGATCTTGATTTAATTGTCACTTCCTCAGGAAAACCTTCTCTCCATCCTTATTACCTTCACCCCCTAATATGCCCTTTTCCTAGTACTATGCCTCTCTCCCTCATTGTATTCATCTAAATAACAATTTTACACCTGAATGATTAATATTTTAAAGATATTAAATTTTTCTCCTCCATTATACAAGAAGATCCATGAAGGCCAAAACTCTTCATTGGTTTTGCTTACCTATGTTCCCAGGGCTAAAGACAGAAGGCACTCAGCAAATACTGATGAATTATATTATTATATGAATATGTACTATATTAATACAAATTAATATATTTTATTGTTCGTGTCAAAATACCATTGTTAAAGGACAAATAAGTCTTCAAAAAAATATAGATCTTTGCAGCAATACTGCCTGAGGATAATCCTCCTTTAATAGTATACTAAAATCCCAAACAATATTAGCAAACACTATCTGCCAGGTACTCATCTTAGTATTTTCCATTACTAACTTTTTTAAGAGTTGTGAGTAGCCTAGAATGTCCATGGAGAGAAATAATAAAGAATAGAGATTGAAAGAAAAGTAAACAAATCAGGAGAAACACTCAGGAAAAAGAAAGTCACATGTGCTTAGCGTTATCCATTGCAACACTAGGAAATACTGACCTGCACAAGCTGATGAACTATCCAACAAAACATCAGTTTACTCTTTGTAATCACATTAATTTTCTGAACCGTTGAAACTGATATGTACACATGTACATAAGATAATAATATGAAACTCCTTCTGCATCAGTTTCAACTGAGATGCCCAATTAACAGGTACCAGACACTAAAGTGAATCTGTGAGAGAACAACAAATGCAGAATTTACAAAGATCTCTAAAAATGTCTAATCCCATTAAAGAATTTTGTTGAAAATATTAAAGGATCCAGGGAGGGGAAGGATGATTTGTGATGTTCTGTGGAGGGCACCAGTCCACAGTGCAGGTCCCTGCCTTACAAAGAAGAAAACTGTGGTGACGGTTTCTAACCCCAAGCCAAAGGAACCACATGTACAGATGGGTGTGTATTCCCTGAAGTTGGGAGGACAGTGGCCTATGCCTGAGAGTGGCACAAGCCTGAGAGGTCACAGCAACCAATAACAGCAAGGTAGAGAGGGGTGTGTTAAGATTAGCCTGCATATCCAGAGCCTGGGGCAAAGGAGTTTTAGTGTCACCAGAAACCAGATGAAATATAACAAATGGCTCATGCCAACCTACAGATGCTGCAGTGGGATGGTTTAGGAAAGGTGCCTGCAATGAATCCTAAAAAGTGCTCTCAAAGGAAATCCTCAGCTTAAGACATCTACCAGGGTGAGATCACATAAAGCCAACAGTGAGTAAGAAACACCCTCCTTATCCATTTACCAGCCTCAGGGAAACTGAGGCAACAATAGGTAAGCTCAGGGAAGGAGAGCCAGAAAGGGACAGGATCGCAAGCCCTCACCTGCTGAGGGCATCAAGGAGAGAAATCCTACTTTTGAATACGTAATGAGAAGGGGTACTAAATGTCTTGGCCTAAACTCTTTCTATAATTTAAAATGAGTTACCTAGGGTGAGGAAAGAAGAGTTATAAAGCCACCTAGGATTTCAGGCATGGAAATATTGTCATCACTGGGTAAATTTTAAAGGAAATTTGAGGAACAAACATAAAGTCATTCTTATTTCACCACAAACTGCTTATTCAACTGACCAATCTAGTGTGCATGTGCATCATATACTTTGAGGGGGTTGGCAGGGCTGGATTCTTAACCCTCCTCTTTAGCATAACACCCCCTGTGTCCCCTGTCCCTGCTTACTCCTCTCAGGTGGACCTCTGTGACTGGTGAGTTTGGAAGCAGGAATCCAGAGGCACAAATCCACCCCCTCCTTTCTCTTCCACTCAGTCCAGTGTTACCTGGGACTAATGGGTTAGTCCAATTCTGAGTTCAGTATCAGGAAGGCCATCTGTGTATTGTACCTATGAATATACCACATTTTTCAATATTGGCTTTGTCAATAATTGGCTTCCATCTATTATCTCCTCTGTTGTGTTTCTCAAATAATTCAGAATGTAGGCAGGTAGGAGAGGGATTACCGGTATTTAGTGGGCCCCTTCTGGACAGCTCCAACACACAGAATACAGTTGATCCTCATTATACACAGTAGTTATGTTCTATATAGTCACCACTAACAATGATTTAGTACATATTGAAAATCCTAAGGAAAATCCAAGATTAGGTTCCTACAAGCCTCTGTTCATAACATTGCAATTAACTGATCAATACATGATCTTGTTTTATGTGTGTCTGTATAACGATGCCTTATTATCATATTATCAGTTCATTGACAACGAACTCACAGCCAATAGCACTCTAATTCATGTGTGAAGGAAGTTTATCTAATACACATATTTTCTCTGGAGGGCGCATCAAACCTTCTTGTACTAAGGACATGAGTCACATTTCAGCCCTAGGCTCAGGTAGTGAAACAGTGAAATCATCAACAAAATGCCCAAAAATGAATGCAAAACACATAGCATGAAACAGACCATAAAGGACACCTGTTTATAGTTCAGAGCTAAAACAAGAAGGCAGAACATCACTTTGTCTTCAGTTGAGAATGTGTGTCAGGATTGTGGCAGGCGCGCGCCCGCGAGGGGCGGCTGATCCGCTACTCGCCTGAACTCGCCAGCCTCCGGTGCCCAGTGCCGGAGGGGCAGCCACGCGCCTGAGCCCGCCATCCATCGGGGACGATTGCGCAAGGATTGGCTCCTGTATGTGACCACAGGTGGCTGCGAGATCATAGGTACCTGCGTGCAACTGAGAATGTGTGTCAGGTAACTCAAATTTCACTTTTCACATGTCCACAAATGACTGTGAAAGCATGAGTATTGATTTTGGGGTTAGAAAAAAAATTTAACAAGTAGACAAATTCACAAATCTAGAATCCATAAATAATGAGGATCAACTATATATTATGAACAAGTATAATCTCAGAAAGGTACCATATTATGTGCAAAATACAACAAATTAAAAAACATAAAGAAGTCACATACCATTAATAATAATATGATGATGATGATACCACTTTTTCTATACATTGGGCATGTTGCTGAATGCTGCATGTTTTTTTCCTTTCATGTAATCTTCAATAAATGTACTGCCTACCCCTCTAGAAAGTCGTGTTTTTTGACATTTTAAATGCTTGCCCCTTATATCTTCTCATATTAACACCAGTCAAGAAAATAAATATTGCTTTTAATAAATTATTATATTGATGTATCACATATTTATTTTCAAACTACACATTACTGCCTTCTACTCCAAAGATTCCACAGTGGAGTGGATAGACAATCTCCACTCCACTGACACACACTGCTATAAAATTAAACAGACAATTCCCATCTTCTGAATTTAAGATACAATTGAACCACCAATTACTTTCAGATTATACTGATGTCCAAATTCATAAGTGCTTGAAAAAAAGAATCTTTCCAGTTAGTAGATTAAGACATCATTTAAAAAAAAACAAATAAATATCTGTTTTTTAAAAAACAAATATTTAAATAAATTTAAATAAATATTTAAATAAATTAATTTAGAACTCAACTCTAGTATTTTATTAGCTATTGCCTAACAGGAAAAATCTTGCTAAGCATACTTCAAAACAAGCTGAGTCAAGAGCATGTTAAGCTTCAAAGGCTTGTAATATTATATTACATAATAAACAAACTCAATACTTGTAATAACATTCAAAGAATGTACCAGCTAGTGAAACAAATGTAATTTTAGAGTAAACTTTAAATATCCTAAAAAGCACACAGCTATTTTTGTTTGTTCTAAAGATCTTTTTCCCCATTAATCTGGTTCTATATGTTATAGTTACAAAAGTATCCTGATAAAGATTGTATTGTTTAGCATTGTATTCATGATTAATGAAATTATATCACTCTATAACACATCATGGTTCTACAAAATATTGCTAAAAATGTAAGTTGCATATACAATTCCATTTACTTGAAAGCAGATACTTTCACAGTATGTGGCAATACACCCTAGAGTCTGTAAGTTCAATGAGCACAGAAATCACATCTATTTTCTTCCCCTTACAAATTAGGAAGAAGGTCATTAACATTTTTAAAAATACAGATAACTGAGAAGAACATTTACCAGATTTCTAAATGGGGAAGTTCTTTCTAAGCATAAAAGTAGTGGAAGAAACCACAAACATTTTCACTGGAATGTAAGCTCCATGGGGCAATACTCAAAATAGTGCTTAGCACACAGCAGATGCTAAAGGAAGCATAATTAACTAGTGAGTGAATGAACTTCACTATATAGTAACTAAAACTTACATAATAAAAATTTTATAAGCCTAATAATAATGTATCAAACTTTGAAAATGTTTACCTTAAATATGGCAGCTAATATTTCTAGTAAATCATATAAGTTATCAAAACATAAACTAAAAGTATCAGGTCGTCATTCTCCTTTGGGAGAGGTTAAAGAGAAATTACAGCACTTAGTGCTTCTGAAAGAATAGTGAAAATGTTAATTCTCATTTACTGCTAGTGGGAGTTTGAATTGGTCTACATTTAACATTTTAAAAATACCAAAATACTTACATACTTTAATTAAATTTGAGGGGACTGGCAAAAAGAAAATAATAAGAATTCTGTTTTAAGAATTCAGTCTGTTTTCATAATAATGACAAATTGGGAACATATCAAATACCTACCAGTAAGATTTGAGTAAACTGGAATACATTTAGCTATAGGTAGCAGTAAATTATATTTTTAAAAAAATGTTTAGATGTGAAATACCCATGATAAATAAAAAAAAACAGAAAATAAAATAGGAGATATCATAGAATCATAGTTTTGGAAGAAAAATACACATATGCATCTATGAAAAAACTGAAAATGAACAGGTATTTTTATCTCAGGGTTGCAGTATCACAAATGTTTTTTTCTTCATTGTTCTTTTCCATATTTCTCAAGTTTTCTAAAATGAACATGTGTTACTTTTAATGAAAAATACAATTTAGAAAACAGAAATTAATTTGATTTGGTTGATAAAAGTTTTGTGCCACCATCAGAGCAATTTATTAACTTTTATTGGCATGTGCTATATTAGGCTTTGTACAAAGGAAAAATAAAGCTATTTACCTCATATAAAAGTCTGCATTTTAAGAGAACAAACATGAGCTCTTTTGGTAGCTCTTTCTCTCAGCATTTCTTACACCCTACTATGTGGTAAACACTATGCCTAGTCAGATACAATTCCTCTTTTTGACAATTCACAGTCTAGTGGGGGAAAGAGATATAACAGGTTATTATTGTACAAATTGGTAAGTGCTATATAATGAAGATATATACAGAACACTGTGGAAGCACAGAAAATTGGACATAAGTGTTTTGATTTAATGGCAGTATACTGCTTTCCCAGATTTAAAAGAGAAGAATTTTTTGTATCTTTTGTATCAGAAGAATTTTTTAGTTGCAGAAACAGAAACTCAACTGCCTGGTTAAAGCAGCAAAAGAATTCACTGGAGGGCAAGTACAGCTTTGGAAGGATGGGAACCATGCTTGGGAGGCTACTCAGGCTGAATCACAAAACCAAACTACCAAATTAGTAGTTCAGTGAGGGTGCTGTTATAGCTAGGTGCTTAACCTTGCGCTTACTCTGCTCATACCCAGACACTACGGCTACTGCCTCCCCTCCTTACCAAGCCTGGACATCACAGCTGCCTAGAGGGCATGTCTGTTGTCCCTCCATTACTCATTCCTGCTGGACATCTGAAGCAGGTATATCTGATTCACTGAGCTTAGGCCATGGACATGTGACTAGTTGTAAAGGAATTTAGGGAAGTGAATTGCTGGCATTTTAATCTACTATACTGGGAAGGAGTGCATGCTTTGTAAGGCAGGGAATTTCTCAAATATGGAAAAGCAGTTTAGATGTTGTACCACTTTTTAAAAAAAGAGAAAAGTTCACTATGGCAGAAAAGGGGGGTATGTGGTTGCACAAGCCATATGAGGGTTAACATGGCTTTGATATTGCTGTTGCAATGTTTCGATGGTTGGAACAATGTTCACTACACCATTTGTGCTATTGAGTCATGTATGCAAAGGGGGCACATTCCCTTGGGATTGACTGTTGGGCACCAGTCACCCAAGTGTGATTCCTGGACATCTGCCAAGGCCTCTGGTGAATTTGTGCTTCAGAGGACAAAGCAGTAGAACAGTTTTATTCACATGCACTGTATACATGCAAAAAGTAAGATTAATAATAAGCTGTTTCTTGGAAATCATATTACAATCTTAAAGGATGTAAGTTTTTTACAAGAGGTAAATAGGCCCATTCAATTGACAGGGTAAACTCAATTGGATAGTTTATTTTCATGTTATTTGCACTTACTGAAGGCAATTATTAAATTTACAATTTTGGGGGATGCAAGAATTATTGTTGTGTTATGTTATCCCCCCAAATTTACAAAAACAAATTATTAGAACAAAAGTGTTTCTTTGAATTACAAAATGAGTCATGAAAATAAGGACAAACATGTAAAATAATAGTGAACAGGTCACCATTTTGAATATTGTATGTCAATCTGCATAGCGAGACAAATCTGAGTGTAATGAAAGAAAATGGTGGATAGGAAATAGGACAGTTAGTATCTAAAAATATCACTGGAGAAGCAACACATTCACTTCCTGTGGCCTCCAATACATTTTTGATATGAAATTTTTTCAATTGGTAAATTACACTGTTTGAGATGGAAAAAGGAACAAAACTCAAAAAGAGAACATTCTGATTCTCCTGTTGTTTGATGAAGAGTAGAAATCATTGTACTCTAACAAACGTAATAAAAAAATGAAGTCAACCATATAGTTACTGACAAATATGTTTTTAGAGAAACCCAAATGCCTTTATTATGTAATATTATAAATCACATGATATCAAAAATATACAATGGAGAAGAGTAATTGCTATCATGTAGGATAGCAGATACTTTCCTTAACAACTGGACAGAATCACTCATTTAATTGGTTTATCAAATACCTACATAGTGCATACTACTATATGCCAAGCACTGTTCTAAGTGTATACATATTAATTCATTTAGTTCTCACATTTACAAGTGGGGAAACTGAGGCACAGAGAAGTTAAGTGACATGCTCAAGATCACACATTTACTAGTTGGCACAGCTGGGATTTGGACTTAAGCACGCAGTCTATATGCTTAAACACTGCGTGACTCTGGACTAATATCTATGCCTATTAGCTATTAGCATACATAGTATGCATGCATGGAGGAAATATACTTGGTATTTTGGGATGGCATAATTTTTTTTTAAGAAGTTTGTTGGACTCAGTAATGACAGAGAACTAGTTATACGCACCAGAGAAAGTTATTGCTCAGTGGATAAAGAGATTGTACTAACTGAACTGAAAGTCAACTATGTGCCTATTAATATTGTTAGTGTTTAAAGAAACAAGTATGAATATGATTGAGTTATAAGCATTGAGTGCTGTGTAGAAGAAGACATGGGGGTAGGGAGGTGTATATGACTGCCTTTCCAAATAGATGCATGTCATTGTTTTTTTTTGAGGAAACTTACTCAATTTCTTTACTAGCATTACTGTTACTTTAAGTAGTAAAAAACGATTGTTACTGGCTTCACTGGAATATGATGCAGGAGACAGTGTTTTTACTGATAATGCCAGTAAAGGTAAATTTCCATTATTTTAAGTAACATCAATATAGTCATTATTTGAATAGGTAAAAATATCAGCAAAAATATCTCCTGTTCCAAATATCAACATCAAATGAGAGATACCCAAATATTTTTAGGATGACTGAACTGTGATGAAAATGGATCACCACAAAGTGCTGAATGTAATTTTAGGACTGTATAAATGCAACTCCTTAACTGTTAAGGAGTTGAAAATACATAGCCCTTTGAAAGCAACCAAGAGGCTGATGTGGCCTCCAGTGAAATGAGTTTGACAGCCCTGCTATAAAGCTTCAGAATCTACTTATAAATCCAACGGCTTTCCCCTTAAATTTCTGTATTGAGCTTTGCACTTGGCATTAATCTAGGTACAGATGGATATATAAAAGAATGCAGATATTCCTCTCTGGCCCCCCCCAAAAAGTCTAGGATAGTTCTATCATCCACAACAAATGCAGGCCAATGTGTTGAAGCTGAAGTTGACTATCTTTTAGGGTTGAGGCAGTGTCATTGATCTCATTGATCACTTCTTTCTGGGAAGCTCCACTGAACTGGCAGAGGTAGCTCCTTTCACAGAGATCTCCACATTCATCTAAGAACTACATGATCTACTGGTAGCATTTCTTTAAATACTCAAAGACCTCTTATGACCACTCCTAAGGTATAACTTAAGTATTTACGAGGAGGAAAGCAAGTTAATGCCTGGTTTTGATAAAAGAAGCACAACACCAAGCTATTGTTATATATTTTGTCCCTGGAAAGAAAGTGTTTATAATTGTGGGGGCCACTAAAATGAGACCTTCATTATTTGGGGGACACAAGTTGACAGTGCCTTCAGTGTGGCTTCCCAGATGGATAGTAAACCTTAGTAGTTCCAGTTCAGGTCAAATAATTCAGGCTAGTCTTTGTTTTAAGGACTATGCTATTTGTCTCTGCTATCAGCTAGGGGACATTTATCTGCCCCATGGAATAGCCAAGGAATGGCTTCAGTATGGGAGATAGGGAAGACACAAAGAGCATAGAAGACATAAAATACCTGTTACAGGTATTTTACTTGGGAGGTGCAAGAGCTACTATTATCCCTTCTGTTTCCACTAGATTTCTTAGTAAGTTTATAGGAAATGGCCATCAAATTGTGTCAGAGCTATCTGGTGGTGGATGACAGCCAGCAGTCAATTAAACGTAAGCCTTGCGACAGTTTGGGAGTTCTGCATGTTTTTCTTCATGAGAAAAGCTCTAGGAATAACTCACTGAAAGATAAAGATCATTAATATTCCTCCCTCCCCAATATTTCACAGAGTATAAGGTGTTTCTCTTTGCAGGCGCTGAAGATGTTATCTTTTCGCTACTACAAAATCAGTGTGCTCCATTCCAGTAGCTATAACATCACCTTTTTTTCAGTTTACCCCTAATCACATCCAGACCTTTGTTCTGAAAGTGTGAGGTAAAATAGGGAAAAGAGCATGCTATAAAACTTGCAGAGATGGGCTGTGGGAGTGATATGAGCAAGATGGCTGGATAAGGCATCCCCAACACACACCCACAACCCCAACAATGATAATTTGGCATCCAGACATGGCAAAAAAAAAAAATGCCTTTATGGGAGCTGTGCAATTCAGGTAGAAGTTTATGAAACCCTGATGCAGTCTAAGATTGACATTTTGAGAAAGCAAGTTAGCACCTAGGTGGCTGTTCTGCCAACCGTAGTCCCAGCTATAGACTAGAAATGGCTCCATACCCTTGAGAATTTGGCTGCAGCCCCATATAAGTTTTGGCTCTATCACCAGAATCTTATACCAATGGATCTGGGAGGAGTCACACCTACCCATGTGCCAGGTAATAGGCATATAGACTTCAGTCCCAGCTGTGGACTAAACTAGACCCTGAAGTGGCCTATGAACCAGCTCCAGCCCCTCTCTGCTACGGTCTGGAAGTCCCTGAAGGTAAGCCTGACAAACTCAGTCAGACTGTAAATTCTGAAAGGGCCCTATACATGTACTCCAGCCAATCCCAGCCAGTCTCCTGCTGGCACAGAGACCCTGAAGGAAACACTCCTGCCTGCAACCCCAGATACACTTAAAGGGCCCTGTGCTCGACCCCAACCCCCTCCCAATGAAGGTCTGCAAGCAGTCCTGCTGGTACAGAGACCTGGAAGGAGTAACCCCATAGGTCCTGAAGGGCCCTGTAATTGGCCCATGTAGTCTGATAGACCAGCCAGCCAGGAATCCAACAACAGACACTCCAATCAGTGCTCCTGAGATCTTGAAAAGGGTCCTACACTCAGTTCCAGCCCCTCCCAGCTGTAGTCCATAAGCACTACTGCTGATCCAGGGAACCAGCAGGAGACACTCCCACCTGCACCCCCAGAGGCCTATACTAGGTTCCAGCTCCTCCCAGCCACAGTTGCAAGCAGTCCTACCAACATTAGGGACCTGGTGGGATATACTCACATCTGTGCCTCAGGACACCCTGAAATCACCTTATACTTGGATCCAGTCCTTCCAGCCATAGGCAGAAAACAGCCCAACCCACCCAGGGACCTGGTAGGAGAAACACCCATCCATGCCTTCAGAACTAGGTCTGCACACTTCAATCATGGCTATGGAACCTGAAATAGGCCTGGGCTTAGTTAGTTCTAGCCCCTCAGCCATGGTCCAAGGCTGATCTTTCCCACCCAGGGCGCAATTCAGTGACCAGGCAGCAGCCATCCTTAGGGCTTGGCAAGAGCTACACCCATCTACACTTAACAGGCCCTGTATCTGAGGTCCCAACTGTGGAGCCTGCAAAGGACCACATCCCAGCACTTCGTTATGCTACTGAACAAGATACTGAAGACAGTGCCATCTATCTAGGGACCAGACAGAATTCACACCTACCCAAGACCCCAGTAGCAAACCTGCCAATGGTGGACACCACTGCAGATCCAGTGACAGCATCACAACCAGCTCCAACCCAGTATGAATGCAATTACAAAGGTAATCTCATCAGCTCAGGGGACAGAGAATGGAGGGTCATTACCTACTGAAAACTGTCTTCAAAAACTAGAAGAGTTATTTGCTCTTTCAGTGCACATACACCAATGCAAAGCTACAAAGATCACAAAGAAGTAAATAAATATGACACCACCAAAGAAAATTAATAAAGTTCTAGTAACTAATCCCAAATAAACAGAGATCTAAGATTTTCCTAACAAAGGATTCAAAGTAATTTATACTGTTGGTGGGAATGCAGATTGGTGCAGCCAATCTGGAAAGTGGTATGGAGATACTTAAAAAAATTAAAAATGGATCTGCTTTTAACCGAGTGATCCCACTTCTGGGAATATATCTGAAAAAACCCAAAACACTAATTTGAAAGAATTTAAGCATCCCAATGTTCATTGCAGTGTTATTTACAATCACCAAGATATGGCAGTGTCCATCAGTAAATGAGTGAATAAAACAACTATGGGATATTTATACAATGGAACACTACTTGGCTGTAAAAAACAAAATATTTTTACCCTCTGCAACAGCATGGATGGCCCTGAAGAATATTATGCTAAGTGAAATAAGCCAGTCAGAGAAAGACAAATATATGATTTCTCTCATATGTGGAATATAATGAACAAACTGAACTAACAAACAAAATAGAGACAGACTCACAGAGAACAGGATGACAGCTATGGGAGTAGGGGTGTTAGGGAAGGAAGAATTCAGCAAAAAGTAAAAAGAACTCACGGACATGAACAACAGTGTGGTGAGTCCGGGGGAATGGGGTATAAGGGGAGTAAATGGTAATAGAAAAAATACAATAAAATTATCTCTAACTAAAAAAAAAATCATCTTTTAAATAATTCAATAAAATACAAGAGACACAGGCAGACAACTACACAATATCATAAAAACAATGCATAAACAAAATGACAAGTTTAGTAAAGAAATATAAACCATAAAAAGAACCAAACAGAAATCCTCAAGCTAAGAATACAATAACAGAACTGAAAAATATAATAGAGAGCATCAACCACAGACTTTCTCATGCAAAAGAATCAGTGAAATCAAATAGAGATCATTTGAAATTAGCCAACTGAGAGAACAAAAGAGAAAAATAATGAAAAAGAGTAAAAGAAAGCCTATGTGAATTATAGGACACCGTTAAGTGAATGAATATTTGCCTCATGGGAGTCCTAGAAAGAGAAGAGGGAGGGAAGCAGAAAGCTTATTCAAAGAAATAACAGCCCAAAATTTCCCAAATCTTGGTAGCAATATGAACATCAACATACAGGGAGCTAAAAGTACCCCAAACAAGGTCAACCCAAGATTATTCCAAGACATATTGTAACCAAAATGTTAAAAGGCAAAGTTGGGGAAAGAAATTTTAAAGCAGCAAGAGAAAAACAACTCATCACATACAAATTAATCCCCATTAGGCTACCAGAGGATTTTTCTCTGCAGAAACATTGCAAATTGAGAGGGAGTAAGATAATACAAAGTGCTAAAAGAAAAACAAACTGCCAACCAAGAATATTATACCTGATGAAACTGTCCTTCAGGTAAAGAATACTTTTCCAGACAAACAAAAGCTAAGGGACTTCATCATCAATAGACCCTGTCTTACAGAAATACTAAAGGAAGTTCTTCAAGTTGAAATTAAAGGGCACTAAGTAACAACATGAAAATATATAATAGGAAAAAACTACTGGTAAAGGTAAATAAATAGTCAAATTCAAAATACACCAATACTTGAATGGTGGCCAAGATGGAGGAGTAGGTAGATACACTATGCCTCCTTGCATAACCAAAAGAAGGACAACAACAAACTTAAAAACAAAAACAACAACAACTGCCAGAAAACTGAACTGTATGGAAGTCTGACAACCAAGGAGTTAAAGAAGAAACATTACCCAGACTGGAAGGAGGGGCAGAGACAGGCAGCTGGGGTGGCAAGGCAGTGGCTGGAGGACTGGGCAGGTGAGGCAGCAGCTGGCAACACCACATTTGTATGTAGATAAACTGGGAGGAATAACTGGGTAACAAGTCAGACCACAAAACTCACATGCAGTTCCAGTGTGGGAAAAGAAAGCCTCAAACCCTCTGGCTTGAAAACGCGTGGGGGTTGTGGTGGCAGAAGAAACTCCCAGCCTCACAGGAGAGTTCATTGGAGATACCCACAGGGTACTAGAACATACACAAACCCACCCACCTAGAAATCAGCACCAGAAGGGCCCAATTTGCTTGTGGGTAGCAGGGAAAGTGACTGAAAGCCGAACAAGAGATAAGCAAGTGGAATTGTTCCTTCTCTGACCCCTCCCCCACATATACCACCACAACACAGAGATGTGGCTGCCGCACCCTGGTGAATACCTAAGGTTCTGCCCCTTACTACATAACAGATGCACTGAGACACATACACAAAAAAGGCCCAAATGAAAGATCAGATCAAAACTCCAGAAAAAGAACTAAGCGACAAGAGATAGCCATCTTATCAGACACATAGTTCAAAACAATGATAATCAGAATGTTCAAAGAAATGGTTGAGTATGGCCATAAAATAGAGGAAAAAGTGATGCTATGCAAAGTGAAATAAAGAAAAATATACAGTGAACAAACAGTGAAGGGAAGGAAACTGGGACTCAAATCAACGATTTGGAGCAGAATGAAGAAATAAACATGCAACCAGAACAGAATGAAGAAACAAGAATTCAAAACAATGAGAAGAGGCTTAGGAACCTCTGGGACAACTTTAAATGTTCCAACATCCAAATAATAGGGGTGCAAGAAGGAGAGGAAGAGGAGCAAGAAATTGAAAACTTATCTGAAAACATTATGAAGGAGAACTTCCCAATTCTGACAAAGGAAATAGACTTCCAGGAAGTCCAGGTAGCTCAGAGAATTCCAAAAAAGTTGGACACAAGGAAGCACACACCAAGGCACATCATAAGTACATTACCCAAGAAGAAAGATAAGGAGAGAATCTTAAAAGCAGCTAGAGAAAAGGAGACAATTATTACCTTCAAAGGAGCTCCCATAAGAGTATCAGCAGATTTCTCAAAAAAAAAAAAAAAAAAAAAAAAAAAAAAAAAAAAAAAAAAAAAAAAAAAAAAAAAAAAAAAAAAAAAAAAAAAAAAAAAAAAAAAAAAAAAAAAAAAAAAAAAAAAAAAAAAAAAAAAAAAAAAAAAAAAAAAAAAAAAA